>PVHP010013201.1:0-41422 GCA_004024765.1 Zapus hudsonius | reverse complement strand
CGCTCTCTCTCTCTCTCTCTCTCTCTCTCTCTCTCTCTCTCTCTCTCTCTATTTCTGCTTGAAAATGAATAAATAAAATATTTTTTAAAAAAAGAATACCAGGTCTGTTCTATGCTTAGCAAGGTGTACTAGTTAGGTTTTTGTTTTTTCCAGGTAGGGTCTCGCTCTAGGCCAGGCTGACCTGGAATTCACTATGTAGCCTCAAGGTGGCCTTGAACTCACCTGTGATCCTCCCACTTCTGCTTCCCCAGTGCTGGGATTAAAGGCATGGACACCATGCCCAGCTGTGTCAGTTACTTTACCTCACTGAGGCTACAGTACCCTACCCAAACAATGGAAGAGAGGAAGGGGAGTCAAAGGACTATTTTCACTTTGGGGAAGAGCTGGCTGACTGCAGGGCAGTGGGAGGGTGGGGCCCTGGCTTCTCACATCCTGGGGACCAGGAGCAAGAATAATCTCTACAGGCATCCTTTGGGACCTACTTCCTAAAGGCTCCCCAGCCGAGAAAGGGTGAGGGACATTTCAGTTTCAAACCATAACAGGAAGGGACCAGCTTGTCAGTAATCCTGAAGAAAACCTTTAAGAGATCCTTAATAGCTTGGAAGCTTGAATTCAGGTCACGTGTGCATGGCAGAGCATAGCTGGTTACAGAATTTACTGCGAAACTTTTTTGTTTGTTTATTTTTTCGAGGTAGGGTCTCGCTCTAGTCCAGGCTGACCTGGAATTCACTATGTAGTCTCAGGGTGGCCTTGAACTCACCTGTGATCCTCCCACTTCTGCTTCCCCAGTGCTGGGATTAAAGGCATGGACACCATGCCCAGCTGTGTCAGTTACTTTACCTCACTGAGGCTACAGGGCAATCCTCCTACCTCTGCCTTCTGCGTGCTGGAATTAAAGGCGTGCGCCACCACGCCCGGCTTACCGCCAAACGTTTTGATTGAATTTACGTGACTGAAGTTCATTGTGAATCTACATGTGATTATTTTCTGTCGGTGTTGGAGGGCCTGCCTGACCTGGAGTAAGTCTCTTTGTAAGTATGTTGATATGAAATACGTGCCCACCCTTGAGAGGCCTTAGGAAATGATTGTTTTAATTTATTTCTAATTTCTCTTATAAATGGGATGGAGGCTGCCGCTTGCTTGCCTAGCATGTACCATAGAAACATTTATTCATGGTAGGTGCCACATACCTCTAATCCTGGCCCTCTGGAGGTGGAGGAAGGGAGACAGACGTTCAAGAAGAAGAGGAGGAGGAGGAGAAAGTAACCTCTATCCTCTTATTCATCACTCAATTTTTTTTTTATTTGATAAGGGCTAGTTGAGCTTCAGTTAATTAAAGCTTTAATTGTGTTTGATTCTGCAGCAGACCTAATGTTGACTTACCTTAATAATGAAATGCAGAGTCCATCTCCCAGGGCTCTACTCTTCCCAACACGGAGGTGACACCACCCTCCTGACCCTCTGGCCCTGCCTCCCGCTGGTGCTTCACGCGTGCGCACAGTGCAAGCTTCAGCCTCATCATTGGAATATTACTGAGGGCAGCTATCATGTAGAAAACTTGAGCCCTGTGTATTGGACACAAGGCATCACCTTGTAAGACAAACTTGACCCTCCTTGGCCTGAGCAGAGTTAGCGTAGGAGCGGGAGCGAGCCAGCTCTCCTTAGGCAGTTTTGCAAGCAGGGGACCGTTGGCTGGTATCTGGGATCATGGAATTTGGGAAATGTTTCTCCTCCCACCCATATACAGAATGCTGAAAACAGTGAGGCGTACCCACATCATTTTACAAATGGTGGGTAATGGAATCATCTGGAATTTTAGTGTGTTCTTCTGGAGAGGGTGTTTCTAACAGTTAACTTCACATTGAAACATTTTATCCTGAAGGGAGGGAGGCTCATTGGGAAGTTTCAGAAGCTCTGGATGCAGACACCTCACAATCGGAAAGCTCCTGAAACTTACAAGATCCACAAGGCCCCTCCCCAAGGTCATAGAAAGAATTAGAACTGCTTGGGAAGAAACTCCTGCCTCTACTGCAAGTCATTCAGTGAGCTCCTGCCTGCGCTGGTGTGGACTTTTGGGTGACGCTGCTGCGCTCAGTGCTCCTGTAGCTCATTCCAGGAAACTCACTGGTTCCTTACTTTGGGTGCAGTCATTTCTTTGTCGTTACCTGGGAATAGACATTTGTTTATGTCAGCCCAGGGACAGTTGTGTGAGTTGTTTCCTGTAAAAACTGTTGGCACTGAGGAGTACTGGTAGGCTGTACTACTCATGTGTGGTCAGGACTTGTTCCTGGAATTATCCCACCCTGTGTGATCCATGGGGTGAGGACTCCTGGTTGCTTTCACCCCAGTTTGTGGTGGACTTCATCCCATGAGCCTTTTCCATTTGATGGTTACGCTTAGTGTCCCTTTGCTGTAGGCATCACGCTGTGACACCCCCCCCCCCCCCCGCGTGACTCACTGACATGGGGTGGTCGTGGCAACCCCCCCAACACATGCTAGGCCTGCCTGCTCTACCTCATAAATTTTCCTGTCTTACCAGGTCTTTTCCTGAAATTTAGTACCCAAAGCCAACAGATACTAGAACCCTAGCTTCAAATCCTATTGATTTTTGTCTCTGAAGAGTCTCTTGAGCCTAGCCTAGCACTTGTCATTATCTCCATGTTGACCTTTGCTTTGACCTCTGGACTTATGCTTCAGTTTTTCCTTCCGGTTCATCCTCATGGTTTAGCTGACTTACATTGCTAATGGCATAGCACATAACCTCAGGCAACCCTGCATTCAGCAGCATCGGTGAACAGCGTCCTGATGTAGTTAGAACCCAAATTTGAATCCTCAGCTTTACTCGCTGTGCAAATTCCGTCACCCCTGTAACCGCGTTAGTGTCTTCCCTCTTTATGGTGGTAAAAATAATGCCTTCCGTTGAGTACATGTTTAATGCCTTTAGGAACTTACTTAGGGTTGTTAGCTGAGAGGATGTTTTATAGGCATCTTTCAGCACTTTCTCCTTTCTGGCATTATACTGAGTGAATGAACAAATGAATGAATGAAGAAGGGAGAAAAGGAAGGTTCATTCTCACTGTGAACTTAATGGTTAGTCGAGGGGCTGTCAGGTGTCCTAAGAAATGAACAGAATAAGAGGTGCCCAGTCAGCTAGTGTCACAGAAGTGAGCACTGAGTGAGGGAGGAGAGGAGGCAGGCCAGATTGCTTCAGCAGAGTTCAACCCAGCCTGTGATTCTCAGACCCACAGAGAGGAGCAGAGACAGTCATGAGAATGAAGTCTGCCCTTAGACTCTAGCCCTGCCGGAACCTGCCTTTCTCCCCAGTGTCACTTCAAGACACTTATCACAGAGTGAGCACTTCCCAGAGAACAGCCACGACTCCACGGTGACTTCCTCCCGGCTTCTTGACTTGGAAGGAACTCTTTGCAGAGAGAAAATGCACTAACTCCTGAACAAGTGTTTGAAGAAGAAGATGTGTGTGTGTGTGTGTGTGTGTGTGTGTGTGTGAGTCCTATATTCCTCAGTTGGCAGGAAGTGTTGGCCTGTGAAGCCGTTTTCAAGGTTCAGGCAGTTTGGTTCAAGGATCTTCATCAGTAACGCCTAGAGGCCATATTGGGCAAACAGGAATGGCTTTTGCTGTTTAACCCTTTTCTGTTAGGTAGATGCCTACTATAGCCACAACATCGAGCCACACGTTAAAAATTGCTGCCTTTGGATCATGGTTTGGCAGATTCTGAGAGATAGAATACTGCATCAGTTAGTTACTGCTACATAACAAACACTGCAGACTAATCAAGTAATCATTTGGTTCATCATTTGGTGTGTTAACAACTTGGCCTATGATCATCATGAATGGTGTAATGCTTGTCCCCATGGTGTTGGCTGGGCTCACTTTTCTATTTGGGATTCTTGTTGGTGTAGCTGAGGCCTTTCTCATGGGGTCTAAAATTCTTTCAGGATGCTATCCCAAAGTTATTCACACAGTGGCAGAAGGATCCCAGCAACAAAGTCAGTCTCTGTTTGCTATCATGCTGTCTTTGCTGGGACAAATGACCCGACCAGAAATGGATTATGAAAGGAAAGGGTTTGTTTTGGCTTACAGTTTAAGAGGAAGTTTCTTCATGGCAGGAGCAGAGTGTCACATTGGCAGGGAAGAGGTAGAAAGCAAGGGCACCCACCTTCAGTGACCTCCAGCAAGGCGCTACCTCTCAAACAGTGCCACCAGCTGGGGATTAAATAGTCGAACACATGAGACTATAGGGGGCATTTTACATTCATATTACTATACAAAGCAAACCCAAATATGCATCTTAATTGCTGGTATACTATTGGCTACAGCAAGTCTTGGGGCCCAGCCAGACCTGGTTTTGGTGGGAAACAGGAAGGTATTAATACAGTCACCTGATTGCTGTGTTTCCAAGTTAGAGCGATGATGTCATTGTAGGCGCTCTACACTATTTGCCCTCAGACTGGGATAAGCAGTCACTGCCCACACAGATCCCTTCAGCAGTTTCCTTTCTGCTGCCCCAAGGGACCACCAGAAGCATGGCTGTAGGAACACCAATCTGGTGTTAATGCTAGAGATCAGAGTTGATACCACGTGTAGTGTAGCCAATGCAGAGTTGTGGCAAATTGACACCTCAACTAACACCCCCACCCCCAGTTTTCTGAGCCTTTCTGTGCCTGGGCTGGATCTCTGCTGCATTCTTTTTTGTTTTGTTTTTTTGAGGTAGGGTCTCTCTCTAGTCCAGGCTGACCTGGAATTCACTATGTAGTCTCAGGGTGGCCTTGAACTCATGGTGATCCTCCTACCTCTGCCTCCCGAGTGCTGGGATTAAAGGGGTGCGCCACCACGCCTGGCCCCTATAATATTATTATCATCATCATCATTATTATTATTAGTGCAGGACTTGAATTCCCCCAAGTGTGAAGAGGAGCCCCACATGGAGATGTGCTCACAGCTGAATCTTGCTTGATGGTTGGGGATTAGTTAACTCATTGAAGTTGTTGCTCAAAGAATACCAGGTCTGTTCTATACTTAGCAAGGTGTACTAGTTAGTTTTTTGGTTTTTCCAGGTCTCGCTGTAGCACAGGCTGACCTGGAATTCACTATGGAGTCTCAGGGTGGCCTTGAACTCACAGCAATCCTCCTACCTCTGCCTCCCGAGTGCTGGGATTAAAGGCGTGCGCCACCACGCCCGGCTTCTGCTGCATTCTTGAATGCTTCTCTGCTGTTGCACGCCACAAGTTCTGGGCCAGTCTTCTTTGTGCTGTGGATAACAGTGGGCATCAGCAGAACCGTGTATGTGGGTGGGCGTGTGTACATTTGTGTACATGTGGAGGTCAGAGGACAACCCTGGGTGTCAGTCCTCAGTTTCCCTCATTGGACTAGAGCTTAACTATTAGGCTGGACTCTCCTGGCCAGCAAGCCCTAGGCATCAGCCTGACTCTGCCTATCATTGGGATTAAACCTGCAGGAGTTTGTGTAAATGGGCTTTGAGCCCAGCACTGGGGAGGCAGAGGTAGGAGGATTGCTGTGAGTTCAAGGCCACCCTGAGACTACATAGTGAATTCCAGGTCAGCCTGGGCTAGATAGAGTGAGACCCTATCTTGGAAAAGAAAAGAGAAAAGAAAAAAGCAAGAGAAAAAAAAATGCACACCACTATACAGCTTTCTTCATGGGAGTTCTGAAGATCAGACTCAGGCCCCATGCTTGCTGCAAGGAGAGCACTGTACTTTATCTCTCCAGCCCCAATTTTCTATTTGTATGTATTTGACTCCCCCCATCTCATGTACATGAAATAATGCGCTATTTGTCCTTTAGTGACTGGCTTGTTTCACTTGCGGTCCCCAAGACTCTTCCACGTTGTAGCAGGTGTCAGAATTTCCTTCCCTTTTAAGGCTAATGATTCCTTGTGCTCAGTATCCCACATTCATTTATCCATCCATCTGGAGAGGGACGTTTACTTGGGGTGCTCGAATCTCTGGCTACTGTGAAGAATGCCCCTGCTGGCATAGTTGTGGGAACATGTTTTGTTTCCGAGTCAAGGTCTCACTATGCCGGCCCCGCTAGTCTTGAACTTAGGATCCTCTTCAAGCTCTACAAGTGCTGGGATCATAGACCTGCACCACTATGCTTGGCTGGAACACGTGTTACCACGTGTTTTGCTTGTGTAAAGGTCATGTGGGCTAGGTGTGGTGGTGCACGTCTTTAATCCCAGCACCCAGGAGGCAGAGTTAAGAGGGTTACTGTGAGTTTGAGGCCAGCCTGGGACTGCAGAGGAATTCCAAGTCAGCCTACAGTGAGACCCCACCTCAAAAAAAAAAAAAAGATCCTATGGTAGTGGTCCTTTGTAATTCATGTAATTCACCCATCAATATCAAGATGCTCTTTGTACTTGGTGTCCATCATTACCTGGCTTTTCAGGTCTTGATTCTTGAGTGTAAGTAGGTCCCTGTAAACGTGGCAGCCTGCAGGGATTCGGACTTTGCACTATTGCCTGTTTAATAATGAAAACTGCTTGAATTGACTCTTGGGCTGGATTTTTCTAGAAGCCAAGCCTGGGAGGGATTTCCATGAAGTGAGTATTCAAAGGAGACAGACAGACCGATGAGAGATGGGCCATTGAGAAGGCCTCAGGCCTGGCCTTGGCCTCATTGGGATATAATCAAAGCAGCCCTATCCTCCTTGGGGCCAGGAAGCTCATCTGTCTGTGACTCTGGGCCTCCTGGGATCCACAGTGAAAGCAGTTAGGGAGAAGCTGTCCAGGGAGAGGTGTTGACCCTGGTACAGAGCATATGGAGACCCCAGCCACACTGCTAGCTAGGAGCATCTGGGATCTTGTCTTTAACGCCTGGCACTGTGATCAGTACGTAAATAAACAGCAGTAGTCTTAGTGTCTAGGTGCTGATGTGTGCCTGTTTTACAGGTGAAATCAGAGAAGTTCCGCTCCTGGTGTCCTGAGCTAGGAAGGACTGTGTGGAGCTGTGAGACAGCCTCTGGTCTCCTACTAGAGTCTGAATTAGTTCTTGGTAGGCTGTGGAATCTAAAGGTTAACTCTCAGAGCTGGGCTGTGGGTCCGAGAGGTGTGTCTGTGTTTCCTGCTGTTCCTGCTCATCTCATTGACACAGTTTTCTTTCTTTCCTCATTATTGTGAGGTTGAGCCCCTCCCCATGTTATTTCTTTGTCAAGCCCAGGTGTTGGTTTCCTTGTGCCTTCACTCATTTTAGTGGAATGTTCTAAAAGGGGGTGAATTGTCCAAATCTCTCCACAAAATTAAGCGCTGTGTTTCTAGCTTAACTGCTTTGTTACCAACGTGCCATTGTATTCTCTTAACCACATACATCTTTTATTATTCTTGTTAGGTTTTTTCAAAAATATTGTATTTACTTATTAGAGAGAGAGAGAGAACGAGCATGGGGGGCAGATAGTGAACGAGCGTTCCAGGACCTTCCCTCTAGTCACTCACTGTAAATGAACTCGACATATCGCCACCTTGTGCGCTGGCTTTATGCAGGTACTGGGGAATTGAACTCAGGTCCTTAGGTGTTGCAGGCAAGCACCTTAACCACTCTCCAGACCTGTTGTTAGTATTTCTTTTGTTTCTGAGCCAAAGTCTTGTGTAGCCCAGGCTGTCCTAGAACTCATTCATGGAGCAGAGGCTGCCTTCCAATTCCTGATCTTCCTGCCTCTACCTCCCGAGTGCTGGAACGTAGGTGTGCAGCTTCATGCACCTTATTTTAAAAATAAGCAAAGTTCTCAAATTTCTTGTGTCAGCCAGACACTGAATAAAGTGTTTTACAGTTGTAGGACATCAAGCCTAAAATGAGCAAGGTAAAACTTTTTATTGCCGATTTAGCCATGTTCTGTGGCATATTGGGGACACTTCCATTAGCGTGGCGGGCCTCTTCCTTAAAGGAAGTGGGGGAGTAACTTTGAGCTTGGTCTCCATCGGAATTCTCAGTGGGACTGTTAGTAGTTATCTTTATAATTGGAAAGCCTGACTGGAGTGGCTGGCATGCAAATGAACACGTCGTTGTATCTAACAGGAAAGTCCAGGAATAGGTCTATAACCTCAAGGCTCAAGGTCATCAGAGCCCAGCCTTTGGCTCCTCTTCTCTGTGTTGCTGTGATTTCAGGGCAATCATTGTTCATTGAGACAAAATGGCTGCCTAGTCCTGTGTAAATCTTGCAGGTTTAAGAGCAGTGGAAAATGAGAATTTAGGCTTCACTGCCATTGGGCCAAGACACACCCTCTCCCCTTTGCACAAGTGTGTGCAGAGGAGATGCCTTTTATGTACACATGGAGGCCAGAGGAGAACCTTGGGTGTCCTCCTCCTTCCTGAAGACCCTCATGCTTGTGCAGGAAACAGTATTAACTAAGCCATCTCTCCATCCTCAAGTTCGCTTTTAAACTATTAACAATTCATACCTTTCTTTATGTTTAGGCCTGGAAGAATGCCTATAGTGGGGGAGGGTTTGCACCCACGAGGATTTTGGGAGTGATCACTGGAGATGAGAGGAGGGGTGCTGGCAGGCCAGGAGCATCCATGGTCCTGCAGCTCCTCTTGGGAAGGATGCATTGCATCCTCCTTAGGCTTGTTTTCACATTGAGAAGCAGACAGGCTGCCAGCCTTGGGCAGGAAGCTGTCCGAGAGCTTGCATCAAGGAGTCATTCATCCTTTTTGAGTAAGTGTGTGACTATGGGCCATTTGCAGAGTGGGCGGAAACCAAAGCATCAGTAACTCTTGGACCAGCTTGGTTGTATTCTCGGGGCCAAGTGAGGCTCTTCCTACTGGGGAGGGGAGGTTCAACCTGCCCTTTCAGTACTGAACCAGCAAATGCTGTCCACTCTGGGCATATTTGGCTATGAAGGGTTAAAGTGTACACCTAGATGTCAGGAAACCATATACCCTTCACCAGCCCCGGTTGTGTACGTCTCCTTTCCAGCCTCTTTTTTGGCTGGAGTTGTAGACAATTAATGGATGTTTTCAGTTCTTTTTATTTCTTTTCTTTGTTTCCAACACAGTTTATACCATGAAATCCCATCCTCCTCTTTTTCTTAACTTTTCATTCTCTTCCCTGGTACCTGTGTAATGGAGCAGCAGTAGTCTGAGTTGCAGCTCACTGAACAGGGTTTCTGTGAGTCCCAGGATCCATTCACATCTGTGCTCCTGTGGGACGAACCACCTTAGAGGACGCTAGCGTCCCAGTGTCGAGCCCGACTTCCTGCAGGAGAGGCGCAGTGAGGAAAGATGGCCATAAGGGATGACCAGAGGAAGCCCCTCCAACCTGGTATTGTAGTTTGGATTTTTGAGTAAAAAGAGCTTTTAAACTGCCCAAGGAAAACAGAGGGTTTGTATATCCATCAGGGACATCCCATACCTGTGTGGGGACCACCTTACCGCTAGCCCTCAAGGGAACTAACTGGTACCTGGAACAGGAAGTAGCTCAGGCTGCATGAGTCTGGCTTCCTGGGGTCTCAGATGCCTGCTCCTCTGCCTGTGCCCCATGCTTCCCTTCCAGTTTCCTCCTGTTTCAACCTTCAGTATGCTCATGGCACATAACATCTGCTCAGGTCCCTGGCTTTGGACTCCTCCCTATTCCTCAGAGTCACAATAGAAAAATCAGTCTTGAGATTTCTGGATGCTTCTTCTCGAGCCAGGTAAGGCAAGTCATAGGTCATTTGGAACTGGTGTCCTTCGTGGCCTGCCCACGTGTTCTCTTGACTCCTGGTCAGCTGTCATCACTGATGTGGGCTCGGCTTGTGTGGTAAGAAGGGTGTCACTGCATTTTAGCTACAGTTATTTTCAGAGGACACCAGGGGCCTGGAGTGACTACAGCAAAGCCTGCTCATCTACAGAGAACAACATGGGGCATCCTGAGCTCATTCCAGCACCTACAAATATACAACCAGGGGAATAAATCCAACTTCTATCTCTTCCTCCTCTTCGTCTTCTGGCAGGTATGTGCGTGTGCAGATGCGCACTCTTACACTGAACCAGAGCTGCCTTTTAGTCAGACTAGCTGACCAGTGAGCCCCAGACATTTCTTTCCCCTGCGCCTCATAGGGCTGGAGTTGGAGGAGCATGTGGCCCTGCCCAGCTTCTTCTGTAGGTTCTCATGGTTGCATGGCAAGCACTCTGAGCCATTTCCCTAGCCTTTTATTTTCACTTGGGTGCTAATGATTCTGAAAGTGCTAAGGTCTGAGAAACTGACAGGACTTAACAACCTTCATTCTCTTTCCTGCGTTAGGGCTATGTCCAAAGTGACTCGTACTTGGCATGCACTAGGCTTTTACCGAAAGGACTTCCTTAGAAGTGATCATGGATGCTTGGAAGGGACACTTCTTGGCAGCTTTCGTGGACAGTGAGATCGTGGACATGGCCACCAACACCACGGTCACATAAAGAGAGGACAAGGACATTGTCTTCAGAGAACAGGCAGGATCGCATGCTGCCAATGAGCTACAGGAAGCCCTGCGGCTTGGTACAAGGAGCACCAGGGGACAGGGGAGTAAATGCAGAGAGACTTCAGTAAAAGCATGTTCAAATTTTCATCCGGCTCAGCACTTTCCTAACAAAGTTCATGGGCCATCCAGTACTATCTGCTGTGTTGGCTTATCTACACATCAGATAGAATTGATTCCATATTCTTGTCAGCCCTAAAAACAGCATGCATTTTTGTTTATAATGGACCACATTATTTCTGTTTAAACTAGCTTAGATGTACAATGGATGAGCCTCTCAGATTATCTGTTCATAAGAACATAGAGGAGAGACAATCTAAGCAAAACATTTGAATTTGTGTGTGCGGAGGTAGAGAGGGGAGAGGGTTAGGTTAGTTGAAATCAGAAAGATTACAAGTCTTGATTATGAAATTTAATAGTAATGAAATTAGCATTCCCCAGGGACTGTTTTCTGGGAATTGTGATAGAGTAGTCACTGAATAATACATTCTCAGATCTGCCCAGGCTCCAGCATTGCGGTGGCAAATGGGTGATTTGATTTGTTTTGGTTGTGTTTAAAGTTCATCCACAATCAATTTTTTTTCAGGAGCTAGGATTTTTATTCCACTGTAGGCTTCTAAAGACTCTGTAAAGGACCAAACAGTAAATATTTAGTGCAAAATCAACACATATGTAAATAAACAAGTGTGTTGTGTCCCAATAAAGTTTTAATTCTGGATGCTGAGGATGAAATCTCACATAAAAATTTCAGATGTCATGAAATATTGCTCCTTATTTTTTTGAGCCTATAGTTTGCGCTCTCTCTCTCTCTCTCTCTCTCTCTCTCTCTCTCTCTCTCTCTCTCTCCTCTCTCTCTCTGTCTCTGTGTGTGTGTAAGTGTGTGAAGACCTTCAGTCTCCAGTTTCTTGGGATGAAGCAGAAGCTCTAAGAATGCAAGGAAGGGAGACTCTTGAAGGGAAAGTGCAGAGCTTTGGCCCTACAGAGGTCATAAAATGCTCGTGCTTTCTTTTGGGATTTCTTTGCAAATACAGCCAGTCATCTGTGTCTGTCTGTAGGTTCACTTCCTCACATTTGGCCACCCACAGACCCAAACATGTTTGGGAGAAGAATTGCATCCACCCCAACATGTGCAGACTTCCTTTCCTTGTCAGGACTCCCTAAACCACAGTGTAGCAACTGTGAACCTCGAGTTTACATTGTGTTGGGTGTTACTAACACACCAGCGAGGAAGTGTGGCTAATGTACATTAGTGTGACATCCTCTAGTGCCTGTGGACTGGATATCCTTCAGGGGTCCTGGAACTCATCCCCTGCTGGTACCTAGGGGTGACTGCATGGGTTTTAAAGGGTTAGTGATCTCTCAGCTGTTTCTTCTCATCCGTGTTCTTGCAGGACGTGTTTCTAGAAGAATGCAAGTGTTGGCTTTGTTTAGCATAATATTTAGGAGAATTAGAAAAGTAGAAAAAACACCCAAGTTTTCTAAACTATTCCACATAGCCTGTAGCCATGAAGCAAAGATAGATATGTAGTGCATTTAGTTAAATATCCATCTACCTACCTACCTACCTACCTACCTACCTATCTATCTATCTATCTATCTATCTATCTATCTATCTATCTATCTATCTATCTATCTGCAAGCAGAGAAAGAACAGAGACAGAATGGGCTCACCAGGGCCTCCAGCCATTGCAAACAAACCCCAGATGTATGTGCCACTTTGTGCATCTGGCTTTATGTGGGCACTATGAAATTGAATCCAGGTCTTTAGGCTTTACAGGCAAGCTTGCCTTAACCACTGAGCCATCTCTCCAGCCCTGGTTAGATTTTTTTTTTTAAACAAAAATCATTCTTATCAGGATTCCCTATCCCATATCCTCAATACACACAAGGCTTTTAAATATTTGTCCCTTTTGCAATTAGTCTGGATTTAGCAGTGGCCCTTCCTGATTTGGGAGGAAGCATGCTTGACTGTTGCCAGGCAACAGCTCATCCTGGTGTTGGCTGCCAGCAAGCTCTTGGCAGTAACTGTAAATTCTTTTGTCTTGTTAACAAAAAAAAAAAATGAGTGTGAAAGATACCACAGTATATAAAGTCTGTCCCATTCTTCAAACATTTCTAACTTAGGTGATAACTTCCTATATTAACATAACCTCTATGTGCTACTGAAATTGATCCTGTCTTAGATAACTGGTTCACTTGTCTTCTCGTGTTACATGTCGTCAGCTGATGGTAAGAAAGCTCGTAGGGAGGAAGAGTGATGTAATAAAGGTTATTTTCACAAGGTTCCTTAAAAGAATATGAAGTTTCTGTTAAATTACAGATTGTGGCATGTGTGTGAACCAGTAGTTTAAATGTCTCTAGTCAGAGGTCAGATTTATAAACTGGGCTACCAACCGGCCATCTTAAACCTTGATTCCCCTCCTCTGGTCAGCCCGAGCAATTCGACACAAGAAGTCCTGCTTCCGGCAGACAAGGCCCTTGTCCCCTCCCTCTTTTGCCCATCAAGTTTTCTGGGAGAAACATCATACAACAAATACTTCATAAACAAATATGCCGTGAGTCATCTCTTATGCATACAGAATTAAGGAAGAAGAAAGAAAAACCCCACCTTTTAAAAGAAACTACACTGTCAGTCTCGCCCCTGGATTGTGGTCAGTATTGTCTCTCAGCCACAGTTTTAAAAGGTCACTATGTGTGTGGGGTCCACATCAAGCATCAGACACAGAGATATGTATTTTCTCAGTTGACCCCCAACTGTGAATTCAGGGAGATGCCAGAGCTGAGCCACCTCCTACCAGGAGGTGAGCGGGAAGTGCACACAGGTTTCCTGTGGCTTTCAAGCCCATTTAAGCCTCAGGTTGGTCCCAGTTTGCGGAAGACATTATCAATGCTCAGGGAATGAACACAAGGCGTTAAATGAATGGTCACGATGTTGAATGCATTTTCTGTTTCTTTGATTTCTGCAAACAGCTCTTAAATGCCATTTGTTAGTTTGTTTTCAAGGTAAAGCCTGAGAATGAGTGAGTATGGGTGCACCCGGGCCTCTTGCCACTACAAATGAACTCAAGAGGCATGTGCCACTTTGTGCATCCAGTTTTATGTAGGTACTGGGGAACTGAACCCAGATTGGCAGGTTTTGCAAGCAAGTACCTTAACCACTGAACCATCTCTCTAGCCCCTTGGATGCTTTTAAAAGAGGTACTCCATATTTATCAGACCCCTCACTCCCTCCCCTCCCCATCCTCTCTCTCTCTCGTTTGCCCCTACCTTAAGCAGTCAAACATTTCTGTTCAGTAAGCATCTCTGAGCCTTTATGAAACCTACACTCATGGTCAGTTTCCTTTGGATTATTTCTGCCCGTGAACCTGTGCCTCCGAGGATTCCTAAGGACTAAGCAGAAAGAAGCTGCCCAGGGCTGCAAAGCAGCTCTCTGTCCTCTGCAGGGTGTTTTTTTTTTTTTTTTTATTACTATGAGCCACAGAACTACTTGAGTGTCATGTAAACATGCAGGAGTATGTTAACAGCTGCCTCTCTTTTCAAGTTGAACCAGCTCAGAACTAAAAGGGGATGTGCTTTCAGGCTCTGCTCAAGTTTGCATGAGACTGCATCAAAGCTATTTTTAGCGGAGTGATCACCAGCAAGAAGCTGAAAACGGCTGTATTCAACTCTAAACAGTGGAGAGAAAGGATCATTTATGCACCGCTGCAGGCCCGGAGTCCATTTCTGTGGGAGACAAAGGGGCGTGCAAATCTGTTCTTCAAAGTTAGGCAGCCATCCTATCCCCTGTTCAGAGTCCCGGCACCTTTGCAGAGACAGTAATGTTAATTTAGCGCTTGGATGCCCCAGCTCTGTGCAGCTCGGTGCAATGATACGACTGGATTACAGGACCGTCCTCCCAAGTGTCCAGTCTGAAAAGGAAGAATGTGTTCCAGGTAAAAATAGCTACCAAACTTTCAAAGTGTTTGCAGCAGGTCCTCCATTTTATTTTTGGTCAATGATAAAATCAACAGACAACAGGAAGTGGAAGGTGGGCTCTGTATGCACCACAGGTCACCTGACATTCCCAAACACAGCCACTTAGAATGCTGTGGGAAGCCCGCAGAGACGGCCTCTGAGAATTTGCACAGGGGAGGGGGATTCCAAATAGTGGTATCTAAATGAGGTAAGAGGCATTCTGGGATAGTGTGAGCAACTTGATCTCATCAGAGGAAAATCACATGAGGAGAAGGGATGGCAAACATGAAGCTTGAACAAGTTTAGAGCCAAGGAACTTGGAAGTGACACCCACGGGAGCTGGGAGTGGGTGCTAACAGAAGTTCACGTGGCCATAGCTTCATGCAGACAAAAAGGATGTTCCGAATGTAACGTGTAGAGGGCTAAGGTTCAGGCCGCATCCTCAGGTTGGTTGGCACTGGAACTCCTTTGAAGAAGGTGAAGGTAGACCGGGACGGCAGGTAGAAGGTGCTAAAGTAGCCAACTGAGCTGCATTTCTGACCCAAGATGGTGCAGGGTTCTTCAAGTAGATATGGAGGGTGAGTCACATGCTCCTGGAGCTCTCAGTCCAAATCTGATTGTTAATATTGTCAACCTGACAAGATCTGGAATCACCAAGGAAACAGGTCCTTTGGTATGTCTATGGTGGGCAGCCCCATCCCGTGTGCTTAGAGTACTGGACTACCAGCTTGCTCACTAGTGGTGTCATGTGACCAGCTGCCTTGGGCCCCAGAGCCTCCAACATTTTGTCACAGCACTGAGGAAAGTAATCCAGTTGATGAGAGAGGTGGGGTCCTTGGAAAGGATGTGTGTCTTCAGGTAGTTAGTAGAGACAGGAAGGTGAGCCTGCTGACAGTCTGCGTTGAGGTCACCTTTCCCCAAAGGTTACAGGAAGTTAAGGTTTTCCTCAGTCTGTCACAGACAATAATTATGTGGATGAAACACGTGCCATCGGAATCTGAAGCAGGAAGGACAGGAGTACAGTTGGATAGAAGGAAGAATAACTGATTATTCTGTGGCTCAGTGGAATAACTATGATTGACAACAATTAATTGTATGTTTCAAAATAGTAGGGAGGATTCTGAATGCTCAAAGAAATGCTAAGTGGGTGAGGTGATAGATATGCCAATTATCCACACGATCATTACAAGTCACATATACTATACCACAATTACCGTGTATCAGTTAAAATAATCAAAACTGAAAAGGCAAAACAGAGAAAAATCTTCTACCATCATACTTACTCTTTTTTTTTTTTTTTTTTTTTTTTTTTTTTTTTTTTTTTTGTTTTGTTTTTCGAGGTAGGGTATCGCTCTAGCCCAGGCTGACCTGGAATTCACTATGTAGTCTCAGGGTGGCCTTGAATCACAGGGATCCTCCTACCTCTGCTGGGATTAAAGGCGTGCGCCACCACGCCCAGCCATACTTACTCTTTTTAAAAACGTTTTATTGACAGCCTCCGTGCATGTAGACAGTGTACCATGATCATAACCCCCACGCCCTCTCACACCTACCGGGTTCTGTTTTATTTGCACTGAGGGGAGTGAACCTCAGGCCTTGTGTATGCTGGACAAGTGATCTACCACTGGCTGAGCTGTATCCACAGCCCATTAACTGTTTTTTGGGTTTTTTTTGTTTGTTTTGTTTTTGGTTTTTGGTAGGACCTTGCTGTAGCCCAGGCTGAACTGGTGTATTGGTCTCCTGCCACTGTGATGGAACCCCAGACACATGTGCCACTTTGTGTATCTGGCTTTATGTGGGTACCAGGGAATTGAACCTGGGCTGTCAGAGCCATCTCCATCCCCCACATATTCTTTGAACAAGCTACCCGTCTTCCTCAACCCCCCACCCCAGCAGCTGGGATTACAGACCTGTGCCCCTAATGAATGCTGGCTGGCTTTTGAGACTCTGTTAATTTTGAATGTAATACTGACAGTAGCTTTGCTTTCTTCCTTCTACTTTAAGAAGAGGAATGATGTTCCAGCAGCTTTTCTAGAAGAATCTTAGTGCTGGGAGATACTGGATGGGCCTCCGCCCTTGTGACGTTGGAAGAGGACCAGTACATTTGGTTTCACTGGTCATGTTTCTGTGTTTTCCTGAGCCAGACAAATGGGATGGGACTGAGAAGAAACCTCCTGGGCATTGGGAGAATGGGGGAGAAGAGAGAGAGCATTTAGGGGGGTGCAGGGCAGCCCTGGGAGTACTCCATGGGAAGCCATTGGATGAAGGCACACCTGAGGAGCAGATGCCAGCCACAGCTGGCATCAGTGACTACTGTTTGGAAATTTGAAATGGTCTTCTTTTCTTTTTCCTTTTTGACACAAACTATAAACATCCGGTAAACCAAGGACTGGGGCATGGCTCATGGACGCCCCAGAGTGTGCGGCTGCAGAGTCCTTAGACCTTAGACCTCCACCTGTGCATTGTCCTCACACATGCGCACACAGGAATGTTCAAACCACAGTCAACTTTGGGAGCTGTGGAGCTCCACACAAACATGAGGACCTGAGTTCAGATTATCAACACCCATGTTAAAATGACAGATGTGGGGGTACCTGCCTGTAACTCTAGCTTTGGGGAGACAGAGTCTGGTCTAGTCAGCTCCATGGCCTCTCGGTTCCATGAGTGACAGAGGAGGATGCCTAACGCCAACTTCTGGCTTACACACACACACACACACACACACACACACACACACACACACACACACACACACACACACCATAGCATATTCATATAAACATATACACACCACCACCCACAATATGCATGCAAGTGGACACCACACACGAGCACACATAGCATGCATACAGGCGCACACACATTATACAGGTCAAAGAAACAACCTTCCGGAAGGAAGCCTGTCCCATCTAAAGTCATCTTCTGGGTGTCTGGGTGTGGTTGTGTTGACAACACATTTAAACAGAGGTCTCCTGCTTTGCCATTAGCCCCCCTCTCTCATCTTTGTGGTGGGGCATGAGATGGGATTGGCTTTCAGAGGAAGGGATTTAGTAACTAAGGTGAATCTCAACAGATAGGTTATTTTCTTGACTGCTTCTCAACACCATTAGAATTATCGGGAATAAGACTGTCCAAATATGGATTAAGTATTGATCTTTGAAAACTCCAATGACCTTCTATTACTCTCCAAGTTGTATTCCTTTAAGAGGAGAAAGGGGCTGGGTATTTGTAGTGTTCTCGGCAGCAGGTGGCTGCTTCAGATTGTGCTATTGTAAACAAGGTGGATGCCAGTGTGGCCACCACCCCTTCTTGCTTCTTAGTACCTGCAGTGGCCCAGAAGATTCGCACAACCTGCCATGGAGGGGTTAGGGATTTAATCCATGTCATCTGAGGCCCTGGATTTTATTCCCACTACTACCATAACAAACACAAACAAACAAACACTAAAACCTACCACTGATTTATAACATTTACACAGCATGTATTTCCTCTTAAAGAAGTGGGTTTTAAAAATTTATTTATTGTTTTGTTTTTTTGAGATAGGGTCTCGCTCCAGCCCAGGCTGGCTCGGAATTCACTATGTAGTCTCAGGGTGGCCTTGAACTCACATCAGCCCTCTTACCTCTGCCTCCCCAGTGCTGGGGTGTTAAAGGCATGCACCACCACGCCCAGCTTAGGGATTTTCAGTAAAGGCATTGCTCCTGTCTCTTGGGTCCAAGCACTCTGTCATCAGAGGACGAAGAGGGGCTGAGCTTCTCCCATTTCCTCCTTAGCTGTCTTCACCCCAAGGACTTGTTAGCATGTGAGCAGCTACTTCTTGGGGTGCCGGCTTCTGTATTTGTGGGTCTGTGGTTGTGGGTGGAGTGCTTTGACACAATGGCTCCTCCATGTGTTACAGGTGTTGTATTAGGAGGGATGTCACGTGGGTATAAAAGCCACCAGTGCTTTTCTCCTGATTCAAGATGTCACTGCCTGCTGCCCCTGCCTGTACAGGATAACCCTGGCCAATCACCATGAGGGTTGGGTGGCCCTCATCAGAGCCTCCCTAACTGTGAGCTGAGTGAGCCTTTCCCCTTCAGGAAGCTAGTTGCCTCTGTCATCGTCCATGAGAGTCAACACAGGCTCCCCAGCAGGGCACTAGGGATCCCTCCTCTTCGGGTTGTGGTAATAAGTTGGAAGTTTGCAGTGAGTTTTGAGGACCAGGAGCTATGCTAAGTACCCAGCATCATGGGTGGCATGTTTGGAGGTTCCATAGCTTCCCTGGAGAGCATCTGCAGGGTTGGATGGGTAGTTGGCATTGAAATCATATGTCAAGAGCATTGCTGAGAGGGCTTGGAGAAGAGTCAGGAGAGAGTTAAGGAGTCAGTGGCTTCTGCCATCCAAGAGGGACACTACCCGGAGGTTCAGTCATAGTTGGTCACCAAGAGATCCAGAAGCAGTGGTTTAGAGCTGGGTGTCCTCCTTGGAAGAACCAACCTACCTTCCTTCCTTCCTTCCTTCCTTCCTTCCTTCCTTCCTTCCTTCCTTCCTTCCTTCCTTCCTTCCTTCCTTCCTTCCTTCCTCCCTCCCTCCCTCCCTCCCTCCCTCCCTCCCTTCCTTCCTTCTTGCCATACATGTTCCTACCTCTTGGAGGATGGTACAGTTTCTTCAAAGAGAATGTTCAGGGAATGAGTGAGCAAGGGAAAAGAGCCTAGGATGGAGGCGTAAAGTCACTGCCCTCTGGGCCGTCTGGCTGGCCGTTAGGGCACATCTGCTTATTGATGGAGTTGTTAGCTTTCTGCCACTTTATGAAACATAAAGAGAAAAGTTTTGGTTTTTGGCTCATACTTTTATGGGTTCCCATTTGTGATTGATTGGCCCCATTACTTTCATGGCGCTCTGGCGGGAGCAAGTGGCAGAACCGAGGAGGCCCATGTCGTGCAGTTCCCTTTGAGGCGTTCTTTTGATGACCTAAAGACCTCACAGGAGTCTCTCAAAGGTTTCCAAATAGCTCCACCCTGAGGACCAAGCCTCCAACACATGGACTCAAGATCCAAATAAAATCTTTCTCAGCTTCCCCTCCTTCTCTTCCTTCTCCTCCCTCTTTGCCAGGTATTTTTCCAGTCAGGGCAAAGTGCATGTGACAGAAGCTACCATCATGTGCATTTTAAAATACACAGCTCAGCAGTGTTAAGTATGTTCACCCCACTGCACCATCATTCCCAGCTTGCACCTCTGGAGTTCTTTCATTCCTTGTGAGTGAAATTCTGCAACCACTCCCCATGGACCCTCCACCGGGCTCCCAGTGAATCTCATGACTCCAGGAGGTGGGACCGTGCGGAATTTGCTTCTCTGTGGTTGCCACATTGCACTTAGCAGTTTCCTCGGGGTGGCTCTGTGTGTCAGGAGCTTCTTCCTAGGAACATTCCCTTATAGATGTGTGTGCCAGGCTCCGTTCTTCATGGTTTGATCCCTCCTCTGGGCTGCTGTGTACAGGTACCTCCAGTCCCTGCTTTCATTCAGAGCATGCACAGATGCATAGCACCTGGAGCTGTATATAGAGTATTGTCATTTATTGTATGTATGTACGTATATATGTATTTTTTTGATTAACTGATTTTTATTTATTTGAGGAACCACCATACTATTTCCACAGTGACTGAGACACTTCTGGGGAAGAACTTGAAGCTACCTGATGGCATAAATCCTAGTCATGTCTTGAGCCTTGCTTAACTTTTCCTGTGCTTCTCTAATGAGTTAACATGAACAGGTCTCAGCACACGGACACAGCTCACCTATCAGAGCCCCTACTCTCTTCCCTTGGAAAAGCTTGGTTTATCTACTAGGTCTGAGGCACACATCTGCTGGGGAAATCCCAGGGCACTTCAGAGATTAAGCTAGAACCAGGCGGGCCCTAGAGCCCTAGGAACAGCTGCCCAGCCTCCCTCAGCTCCAACATTTCAGTTGTGATTAGTAGGCTCATTTGCATCTCAAAGGAGTAGTTTTCTTATCAGCACCATTGAGTTGGGAACCAGTGTACTCCTTTATATAGAGTGGCCCATTTAAATGGGGGCCCATTAAGCAGTAAAAGTAAATGTGGGTGTTTTACAAATGCAAATACATCATGCAAATAATGTACTTTATGCTGAATGGTGCTTTGGTTTTCATATGTAAAATTAGAAGCCATGTAACACCAAGATAATGATAAACACCTTTGCATCTGTGCATAAGATATCTTCTGTGCTGGATGCTTTAAGCAGACTTTCTGAAGTACACCCAAACACGCACTCCATATCATCAAAAATATACATGTACTTATCTAGTTATTTATATATTCCTTAGTAATCAAGAAATCACAGAACAGAGTAGTCCAAATTACCTTCCCTGTTATCTACCATCTGTGATGAGATTCATAATTTTCTTTCCATTTTTAAAGGTTTTCGAGTTTTTATTTATGATGATAGTGGAAGATGTGTTACCCCATAGATTTGTTTCTCTGTTGGTATTAGGGTTTGAAAAGACTGTGTTTCTGAATGTCTTTGTGGTTGTGGGGTTTTGTTGTGATTTGATACGGGGAGTTGGGATGTCTTTGATGCCTTTGAGTGATGGAGCCATTCTTGGCCCTTGGTTGGACATCAGAACTGGAGTTAGGATGCCAGACAATCAAGTGAATCTGTAGCCCACAGGTTTTTGTCTTTTGAATTCACATTATGAAATTCACAGACCATAGAGGATAAAGTTTAGAAGGATGTTATGATAGAGCCTTAGGAGAAGGAAAGAAGGCAGGCCTCCTGCAGAGCAGGAGGGGAGACCCCAGAAATGGGGAAACCCACCTGGTGACTCTGATTGGGGTCTGGAAGACAGCACTGTAAGTGATCCTCCCCTTCTGTTGGCTCTTACATTCTTTCCCACCACCTCTTCTACAATGGTCCCTGAGCCTTGAACAGTGTGATAGAGATGTCACACTCAGTGCTGAACACTCTATTTGATACGGATTATGATACGGGGTATGGGGAAGGGTTAGAATTAAGATACCCCCCCAGTAAAAATCTCAATGCACCCCAAGTTCAAAGAATATCTGAGTTCTTGTCTATAAAGTTAAAGAATTAAAATTATAGACAATAAGATAGTAAGGTTTTGTGGGAAACTTTATTATTTAAGGAAACATTGGGAGTTACAGAGTTCTCCAGCCACCAGTGTGGGGAGAACACGTGTCAGAGTTTAACAGAACTTATATTATTTAGCTAAATAAGTATAAACAGAAAAGATAACAAATTTCCTATCATGAGAAGGAGAGGTTTATGAGGGAAAAGGTCTAGAACCTGCCCCCACCCCAGCTGGGGTGAGAGAAAGGCCTTACCATCCTGAGGCCTGGATCAGCAGTCTCTTTACTCCATTGCCACATGGGGGAAGAGACTGGCTTCCTCTGGGGAAGTGAATTTAAGTTTTCCCCAGGTGAGTCAGAGAGACAGCTGATTGGTTCATATTTGACCAATCAGCCCCTTGTAGCTCTAACTAGCTAGATACCTCCCACTCAAGGGGAGGGGGCTTACCGTCACACACTGTTTTAAGTCTCCCCAGTGGTTGCCACAATCTGAAAAGAGAGGCGTCTTTAAGCACAAGTGAGAGCAGCATGGTTGGGGTCTTTATGAGAATTTACTAGATGGGACTGAGCTGGTCAGTCATTTACCATCCAAATGTCCAGGAGCCTTGTATATTCACAGATTCGTATCTTTCTGTCAGGTTTCTAGGAAAAGGGAACCTCTTTAGGGAAGGAAAGACCAGACCCTGTAACATTTCTTGCCTCCAGCTTGGTGGAGGATGGGAGGACTCCTTAGGGAAAAGGAGATAAGAAAGAACCAGCCCCTCTTTCCCCAAGACTCAAGAACACTTCTCACTTTTAGTCACTTTTAGTTTACTTATGGGGGCCCTATTTGCCCTAAACTACCTCAGAGTTATGACAGCTACTGCCTGTGTATAGTGACTTGGCCTAGCTCTAGGTGGGGAAACACTGTGGGCCATGACTTACTCCCCAATGAGCTGGACAGACTACAACTGCCAGAAGAATTCAGGGGGGTGGGGTGGGATGGTGCTGGCTGGGAATTGTCCGAGGAGGCTTCCCTAGGGCTTGGGATTTGAGTTACACTTTAAATCATGGCAACACTGAAAGCATGGGACAGGGTGTTATAGGCATGAAAGAACATAGCCTCAGATGGACCATCAAAATATATGACAGGGTGTGTTCCAGAGACCCATGTCAAGTGGTATATTGGGGACAGGAGGAATGTGTTGGAAAAGAGTAGCAGGGCTTCCAAACTAATAACAAGCAGGTCACAGAACTGATGACCTCTGAACCTTTTCTGTGAGCATTGTTGCTTTCACAGCCATAGCCTTACGTGGCAATCCGCTGTGTAGAGGACATGTGAAAAACGAGATGGTTTGCTTCTATCAGGCAGGAGCTCTAGTAACACGTGTGCTCCCAGCCCTACCTTTGGCCCCAGTCAATGGACAGCAATTTGCAAGCCTAGGGGAGAAATTCAAGTGCTCTGTGCTCCTCGAGGCTGCTGAGCTGCTAAGGTGGAGTGCTATGAGGGAAGAGTCTGGAGATGGGAAGACCATTGGGCTGTTAGTGAGAATCTCTAAGAATACAAGGGCCTTGATGTGACATTAGGAAGAGACTTTAGGAAAAAGAGTTGGCAGGAATTGGTGACTTAAGATGGGGGCTGGACCACTTCACTGTTAGAAAATCCAGAAGTTTGCCACATTTTCTAGGTGTTCATCAGAGGTGAAGCCAGTGTTTCTCTTCCCCTTTGTTATAAAGAATGCAAAGTTCAAGCGCAAACTTTCATTCTCTGAACAAACATGTGATACCAGCCAAGTATTATGGCTAAGAGCTGGGGATTCAGGAAAATCCACAAGTGTATTGGTGTCTGGAACGTGAATGTACTATGTGGAAACAGTGACATATGCTGTATTAATTACCTTCTTGTTGCTGGGACAAAATACCTGACAAAAAACCAGTTTAGGGGAGGAAGGTTTTATTCAGTGTATGTATCCAGGTTCCAGTCCACCATGGTAGGGAAGGAGGAGGGCATGGTGGCAGGAGCCTGAGGCAGCTCATCACATTCAGCACAGGGAGGAAGCAGAGTGATGAATGCTGCTGCTCAGCCAGCTCTTTGTATTCATTCCAGGACCCCAGCCCATGGATGATGCCAAACACAGCTAGTGTGGGTCTTCCCAGTTCATCTAATCCAGAAAATCTCTCGTAGACATGACTAGAGGTCTGTTTCCATGGTGATGCTGAATCTTTTCATGTTGATAGCCAGAGATTAACCATTACAAATCCTATTCTGGATTAAATCTTGCCTTCCCAACTCTATTTTTATGTTGATACTTCAAAATATGACCTTATATAAATTAGATCCTTCCAGGTGTAATGAGTTAGAATGTGGTCACACCAGACTAGCGACCACTACTCCACCATGACTGGAGTCTTTGTAATAAAGAGGAAATTTACACAGATAGATGGAAGAGCTGGGAACAAACTATTTAAACATGAAGACAGAGATGGGGTGCTTCTACAAGCCAAGTGTACAAGTCACTTTTCTCATTGCTGTGACGACATACATGACAAGAGCAGCTTTTATTTCAGCACAGACTTAGTGGATGCAGCCCATCATGACAGGGAAGGCAGGAAGACAGGAACACAAAGCCGCTGGTCACGTTCAATCCAAAATCAGATGGGAGAGAGTGATGAATGCCCGTGCTCAGCTAGCTTTCTCCTTGTTACCCAGTCTTGGATACCAGACCATGGAATAGCATCATACACAGTTAGTGGGGGGGGGGGGGGGGAAGGGGGGCTTTCTACCTCAGTTAACCTAGTAGAGAAACCTCTCTCAGACATGCCTACGGATTGGTGTCGCAGGTGATCCTAGATCCTGTGACCTAGATGATATTAACCATCATACAAGTGGTTGCCAGCAAGGAGCCCCGGAGCAGATTCTCCCAAGTTCCCCCCCCCCCCCTCCCAGAAGGAACCAGCCCTGCTGATACTTTGGTCCTGGATTTCAGCTCCCAAACTATGAGGTGCCACGTCTGAGAGGTACATCCCAGTCCGAAGGCAAGATGAGCTACAGGTAGAAAATTGGAAAATTAAAAAAATTTTTTTTTTATTTTTTTGGAAAATTCGAATTTGTCATGAGATCATAAACTTCTGGGGGGGGGGAGATCAAAACTATGAACCATAATTCCGAGGCAGCCCCAGCAAAGGGTCAGAGGAATGTCTAGAACAAAGCATGAGAGCAGCAGTGTTCTGAGGATTTGAAAGAGATAATACCAAAACAATGGAGAGTTTACATAACCCAGGCAAATCCTGTTAGGTGAGAGGGGTTGGAAGCTTGAGGAATGGGGAAGGAATGAGGCCAAATTGTGTGGCCAGTGCTGCTCTCACACAATCATCCCAGCTGGGTAGCTTGTAAACAATAGAAATTTAGTACTGGAGTCTAGATCCAAGGTCAAGGAGCTGGTGAGTTTGTTGCCTGGTCTCTGCTTCCAAGATGGTGCCTTGAATGTTGAGTCCTCCAACGAGGAGGAACACTGCACCCTCCCATGGCAGAAGGGCAAGAGGGTGCAAACTGCATAAGGACACTTGATTCCACTCACAGGAACGAATCACCTCCTGGAGTCCCCCTCCCCCAACACCATACCTTTGCCAGCACCTAGATTTTGAAGGGGACACAAGTCATAACACCCTTGGTCAGCCAGGCAGTTGAAAGGTCTCTGACCTGAAGGAGTAGAGGACAGGCGCTCCAGCTCGGACCCCCCAACTCCTGGGCTTCAGCCATGCCAGGCAGAGTCATGGGAGTGTGAAGCAGGGTTCAGATACTTGCTGCTCTTTGGTGAGTGAAGACACTGGGCCTAATGGAGGCAAAGAGGGAAGTTTACAGTGGGCAAAGGACAATGGAGATGGTCTTTGCCAAGAGGGTTGGCCCAGACGCCACAGAACAGCAGAGCTCTGGAACTTGCCTGAACTGCTTCCTGTTGGAGGGTAGGACTGGGACTTGGTGAGTGGAGAGAAGATAGGGGTCAGCTTAGGCAGGGTCTCATTGGGGACAGTTATTTCCAGTCAACATATGGTGACATCCCAAGACAGTTTTGGCTTTTACATCAGGTGAGGTGGAAGCTACTGAACATTTGCCGTGTGCAAGAATTGCCATGTTCAGTGTCCATGTGATGTGCTAGGGAAGTTCTCGAACATTCTGGAGAAGCAAAGCCCTCCACTTTGATGTCAAAGCACAAGCACGGCTCTTTCTTCAGAGAAAAGACCATTTATTTCTGGAGGAGAGTAGGAGTGCCCATAGCTCAGGAATTCCATTCTACGGTGAATTGTTCCATGAAGTCTTTAAGAGCAACAACACAAAGTCATAAATCAGGTCATTTTTCAAATACATTAGTAGGAACATAAGGTGGGTGGGTTATAGCAAAGTGGGGAAATCTGTCATAGGCCTCAGATGCTATCTGATGACATTCCTAGCCTTTGGGCTATTGGAAGCTGGGGGTCTGTTAATAGTGAGGAGAATGTTGACAATGAATGTCCATTTTAGGGGGTGTCATGGTTTGATCCACAAACAAATGAATGTGTTCTGATTGATCCATCCTCAGCTGATGGCAGTTTGGGTTTTACCACCTTGTTGGAGCTGTGTTGTTGGGAATGGGCTTATGGGGGTTATAAGCCAGCTTCCCCTTGCCAGTATTTGGCACACCTTCCTGCCGCTGTTTGCAGTGCTGTGGCAGAGGTGATGTCCACCCCTCTGCTCATGCCATCATTTTCCCTGCCAGGATGGATTCTCCCCTCCAGTCCCATTCCTCAACAAGCCACTTTTGCTTGGGTTTTTTCTGCACAGCAACTAGAATGCTGACTGCAACACGGGACTAAAGATAGCCCAAGATCATTTAGCTCCAGCTCTATAGCTTTCCACCTCTCCACAATCACAGAAGTTCTTAGCATAAGTCAGCCCTATTGAACTTTCACACAGTTCTGGTCTTTTGTTATACCTGCCCCTAACTTCAGTTTACAATGGCCAGCAGGTGGACCACCATGAAACATTGATACTTAAAAAAAAAAAGAAAGAAAGAAAAGAGAAGAAAAGAAAAGAAAAGAAAAGAAAAACACAATAGATAGACTCAAAGCCACTTACAGACCCCAGCCTGTGAGGGTGAAGATGACAATAGAAACACAGGTATATCTACAATCAGGTCCAGGGGAGTCAAAAAGCGTTTCCAGTTATATTTACCTTGAATTACAAAGTGATTCCATTTCTTCCTGTGACAGTGTTTTGCCTTCAAATAATCATGCCACCCTATCACAATTTCTGGGGTTCCAGATGGTGGCTATGATCACTCCAGTGATTCACTCTCCATTATTGTCAGCTTATGAAAAGGCCAGGCTGGGTACGTTTCCACCTGCTAAAACTTTTCTGCCTATTGGTTGCTTGCCAGTTGGGATCTACTCAGGATCCTAGGTGGACTTGTCTTTAGAGCAAATGCCATCTGTGGAATGGTTTTTTCCAGACCATTGGTTTTTAAGAACCATTGTCTAAGACTGTCTCGGTGCACCCCTCGAGGAGTATGAGAAGTACGACAACCTAACTCCTTACAGAAAGGCAGGAAAGAGCCAAGTTCAGAGCTCAGTGTGTACAAGGAAGTGGTGGCACCCAACTGCAGATGGTTCCTCAGATGTTGTTGTGTGGCCCTGAGCATATTGCATCACTTCTCGGAACTGGAGAGTTCTTGGAATCAAGACACCACTGAGGGCTGGCAAGGTGACGCCATGGTTAAAGCACCTGTAGCATTAGTCTGAAGACCTGAGTTCAGATCTTCAGGACACAGGTAGGGCATGTGTCTATAACTCCAGTGTTTCCACAGCAGTGGGGGGGTGAAGTCAGGACAATCTCAAGCTTGCAGGGTCTCTTTAGTCAGGAGTTCTGCTGAGGCAGACAGCTTGAGTGACCCTGTCTCAAACAGGTCAGAAGGCAAGGGCTGACACCTGGAGGTTGTTCTCAAGCCTCCACATGTATGTCATGGTATGCACTTAAATGAGCTTTGAGCGTGAGTGTGCGCATGCACACTCATATAACTATTACAGGGATTTTTACAATTTACAAAGCTTTTCTTTATACACTGACCACCATTTCACATCACATTTAATTTTTTATGCCAGAGCCAAACATTTGCTGCTGTTTCCAGGCAGGCAGTTGGGGCTTTGGCAAGTTAAAACTTAAGCTGTGGGGCTGGAGAAATGGCTCAGAGGTTAGAGGCACTTGCTTGTAAAGCCTGACACTTGGGTTCAATTCCCCAGTACCCACGTAAAGCCAGATGCCCAAAGTAGCACATGCATCTGGAGGTCTTTGGCAATGGCGGGAGGCTCCATACACACATACTTTCTCCCCATTCTCTCAAACAAACAAACAAATAAATAAATAAAATTCAAGAAAGAAAACTTCCGGTGTGTTTTGCACAGACCCTGTGCCTGTCTACGCCTCAGATTGGACCAGCCGAGAAGCTATATTTATGTGAAAAATGTCCTGAGAATTCTGGACTTTGACCTGATTGCAACCTTATGAGGATTCTCCAATAGATGGGGATTTATTTGTCCCTCAACTTCCCTGCATGTGTGTCTGTGCAGGCTGCCCTGATGGCTGCAGTCCACATTTCAGGGACTTTGTTCTTCACTTACGGACTGTTAGAGTGGGACATAGGTTCTTTGCTTTTCTGTTATTTCCTAGAGATTCACCCCCTGCTGGACTAAAGCAATAGGATTCCAAGGTTGTTCTTTCTCATTGGGGATTCCCACCCCTCCCTCCTTACAACTGCTTTGAGAGCATTCCTGCCAATAGCCTGGTGGTAGAGGTCATGGACCCTGAGGGATACTGTCACACACCCTGTCCTGTGCCAGGGAGGAGATTGGAGCCACTGCTGAGCTGCTCAGATAGTAATGGGTAAACTGAGGCCTCCACATGGACTGAAGATGGATGAGCAGTGGGCCTTTCCTCCCCTTCCCTTCCCCCAACTGGTTTGGGCTTTTGGCCTTTTAGCTTGCTGTGGCCCTTTCTGGTGGGTGTGCGTGCGTGCGTGCGTGCATACGTGTGTAAATTTGTGGTAAAATAAATGGAACATAAGCTACGCCTCCTTGAGCATTGTTAAGTGTGCCTCACAGTAGCGTGTTATGTCTGTCTGCTCTGTTGTTACCCAGCCAGTCTTCAGAACTAACTTGTCATCTTGTAAAACTGAAACGTCCCTTAAACAACCATTTCGACTTCCGCAGCCCCTGACACCTGCTTTCTCACTTCCCTTTTTGGGGGTGTGCAGATGCCTGCACCCACGTTCACACACGTGGAAGCTTGAGGAAGATGGAATATATCCTATAGTGCTCTTCCACCAGAGATAGTCTCCTTGTTTTTAGGTTAGACTTCCTGACCAGGGAGCCCCAAAGATCCTCCTGTCTCTGCCCCCCCCCCTCTCTCCCTCCCTCCCTCCCTCTCCCCCTCTCCCCCTCCTGGCCTGGAGATCTCATGGAAGTGAACTCAGTGCTGGTTTCTTTCCCGTGAATTGCCTTCAAGTTTCTTCTCAGTTGCAGCATCCTGTTCTTTGAGGCTTATCAGTTCATGTTCCACAGCTGAGTTCTTAGAAAAACATACCTTTCTGTTTCCTTCTCCTCTGACTCTGAGAAAGTCCAGGGCCCTGCCAGGATTTCTCAGGCTGTGGGTTTATAATCAGTCCAGTTTTCATGGCGATTATAGCTCCTGTGTACAGAGCAGACATCTCACAAACCACACCATGACTCTGTGGGCCACCTCAGGGCTCTGCCACCTGTTCATTCCCAGCTTCTTTTGGGTAGTAGAGAGGACTGGGCCTGGAAGTGTTGAGGGCTGCTGAGCCTCTGGTGGACATGGGTGTGCTGTTCAGGACAGTAGCGTATATCTCCTGGGATTTGCTGGCTCAGTGCTGGCCTCAAAGATGTGCAGGATCAGTGGTCTCCAAAGCCAATTCAGACACAGACTTCCTGGCGGGCAAGACCCTCTTAACCTGCTGGCCCGCTTCCTTTGTTACTGAGTTGGTTTGGCTGATAATGCTGAAGGTCACGGGATTCTGTTAGCACATTATTGAAATGAGACATTTGTAGCACCCGTGTCTTATTGTTTCTGCTAATAGGAGCCCACGTGTCTTTCACATATGGTTAGTCTGATTGCTTTTTCTAGCCTGGGACTCTGCCTTGGAGAGATTTTCTAGCAAAATGCCATCCCCAGCTCTCTTCCGTGGGGACGGATGGCTGCGAGTTCAGTGTGGGAAGATAGTAACAGAAAGCTAGAAGATGAGAAGGGAGCCCTGGGCTGATGATTGGGAAACTCTGGCTGGCTGCAGTGGGCTGCTTATTAAGCAGCCTCTTGATGCTTAAGTGCCTTGACCCCTCAGGGCTCCTGTCTGCTCACCTATGGAGGGAAAGTGATTGCTGACCATAGTCAGGCCCTCCGGGGAGTGTGTCATGGTGGCTGGGCTCAGTATATGTCCACTTGCTATCTGGTGTTTAGAAATGTGGGAACCATAATTAAAACCCTCTTGGTTAGTGCTTGGGGGTCTTAGTGACCAGTTTGTCTTCACTTGCCTTTGGCACAGACAAGACGGTGCAGACAGCTTGTGCGCCACCACCCCACACTCCCCTCTTGACACGCAGCCTCTCGCACACTTTGACTAGGTTCTTCTCCGAATGGCTGTGGTTAATACACATTCTAATGTTATTGCATTTGGATATATTTTTAACTTGAAGCTCTAAAGGCCAATCAGCCAGGAATGTCTCCAGCTGTAGGAATGAAATCAAATCTGCGCCTTGCCAGCCTACAGCTGGAGCCAGAGCTATTAGCCTTTCCACAGGCGTTTGTCTGGTTAGGTAAAAATCAGAGCAGGGAGCTAGGGAAGTATGCCAGCAAGTTCTTAGAGGTCAGAAGATTGAACTAATTTCTTTTTTCCTTCCCAGTCTTTCATGACACCAAGCATAGTTCTTCATAGGCATTTCTTTCACAAAGCCTTAGAGGCTTTCGCATTTAGGGGCTCTTACTTTGAGAACCCACCTAAAAGAATATTATAGAATGTGTGGCTGAGGAGTCCCACAGCTGTGGCAGAAAGACACTCAGACACACGGAGAACTCGTCAGTTATAGCCAAACCTTCCTCCCAGAGGACAGATGTGCTGGGACAGCAGAGCCCAGTGGCCATGGAATAATGACCAGTGACTTACGGAGGTTTAAAGGGTGCTGTAGAAAACTGCGGGTAGCTTTCTGTCATAGGGTAAATTTTCCTTATCTAAACCATCGGCTTTATTGGACCTCACTTCCCCACATTTGCTCTATCCCCGGTGTCTACTCGGTTTTCAGCCAAATCAAGGTCAGGATAAAGAGATTTGGACGGCCGTAAGCTGGATATTCAGGCTTCTGCAGTAATACTCAATTATTGAATTCTCTGGAAGCATGAACTCCTCTATATAATGAAGTGCTCGGTTTTTAAATATCTTTATATATCAGGCGGTTCCGTGCTGGCAACAGTCAGCTTCCACGTCACTACTTTGTTACAAAAATAAGATAATAAAATCCTATGAACTTGCTGTGGTTGTTAAAAGACCATCTGAAGTATTTTAACAATCATTCTTCCTGACTTTGAACCTTAAAGTTCCCCAAATTGAGTACGATAAGGACCAGCTGGTAGAGAAATCAGCTTGCTGTCATTTCCCTGTAGCCCAAGCCCTGATGCATCTTCTTGTCACTCAGAGGCCATACCTGCCAGGGCTGAGAATCCAGGCTGCAGGCACGGCATTGTTTTCATTTATTTTCAGTCTAGTAGATCCCAATGAAATGAAACATTCATTAATGTCTGTTAACATTCAAGTTCTCAGGATAGTGCCCTCCTCAGCGACTTGAAGGTCAAATCTCAACCCACCAAAATGTAACAAATGTTGCACAAATTGTATGGTTTTCCAGCACATAGAAAAGTTATATTGCACAGTATAGTATAGTCTATTATATGTGCAATAACACTGCACACAAATAATGTACAAACTTTAGGACCCCCTCCATCCCCCACCCCCGAGGTGGGGTGTCACTCTAACCCAGGCCAGCTTCAAACTCACAGCAATCATCCTACCTCTGCCTCCCAAGTGCTGGGATTAAAGCCGTGCACCAGACTTGAAATTAAAACTGCTTTATTGCTAAAAAATACTAATGATCATTTGAACTAAATGGTGCCAATACAGAGTTGCCAGAAACCTTTAATTCATTTTAAAAAAGAAAAAGGCCCAACCCAAGGATAATCAAGTGCAAGGCAGTAAAACAAGAGCTCCTGTGTGTTTTCTAGCTCATTTGACATTAACTTGCTATTTCATAGCAGTTCTGTGTTGTAGCTCCCCCCTCCCCTGCTCCTCCTCAATCATGTACTGTGTCCCTGTATCTGTGATGCTGTTTGTACCTCTGATAATGAAATTCTGGCAGGCAGAATGTCGTCGACATCTCTCCTCCTTGTTAACAGCATTGCTATCCTTAACAGCCAGACCCTCGTGGGCTGCCGAAGCAGCCACCGCACGCTCTCGCTCATTCCCGGATGTTTCTGTGTGTTCGAGCATGTGCACCTGCTGGAGCCACAAATCTATTTCTCTGGACGATTTTAATTTTTCAAATGTTGACTGTGATTGACAGTGTATTAACCAACATCATTCACCACGTATTATTTTGGTGAAAGTAATTTAAACTTGCCTGTTGGCCTGGCTGTGCTAACATTTTGAACCAAGTGCTTTCTAACATGAATTTTAAAGCCAATCCTTGATAGAAAATAACCTACTTTCCATTCTAAGGCTATTTTCCTAAGACTGGGTGGCTATAAAGTTTTCCACAGACTGTGTTAACACAGTGAAAACGCTCCTCTGTAAACGCAGTAAGTGTCTTGGTGATATATTGATCTTGCTTATTTTCTTGCTTCTCCTGTTACTCTGCTGTGGGTGTAGAGTATCTGCTGAGTGTTTTATAGCATGCGGAGAGCAACATTTTAAACCAAGAAACTGAGAGCAGGATGCAAAACAAGAGACTAGGGGGAGGAAGGGAGTCAATCAAGGTCATAGCTCAGAGAGAGGATTTGCTGATAGGGATGGCCAGAGAGGCAAGTTTCCATGGGAACAGGCAAGTCGTAGCAGGAAGTGCCAGGAGTCTTGGTTTGTTTCAAGACCCAGGTAGGACTTACTTGCCCTATAAATCGATGAACTCAGGTTAGCCGGCATTTTGGTGTCTTCAGCGGTGTCTCTGCATTTGCTGTCTACCTGCAGATGATCACAATGCCCAGCGGGACCTGGGCCAAGAAATAAGAAAATAAATCTAATGTTTTGTTGTTGTTTTATTTTTCAAGGTAGGGTCTCACTCTAGCTCAGGCTGACCTGGAATTCATTATGTAGTCTCATGGTGGCCTCGAACACATGGCGATCCTCCTACCTCTGCTTCTTGAATGCTGGGATTAAAGGCGTGCCTAATGTTTGGGTTTTTTTTGGGGGGGTGGTTTCGAGGTAGGGTCTCACTCTAGCCCAGGCTGACCTGGAATTTGCTATGTAGTCTCAGAGTGGCCTTGAACTCATGGTGATCCTTCTACTTCTGCCTCCCGAGTGCCTGGGATTAAAGACGTGCGCCACCATGCCCGACTTGCCTAATGGTTTTTAAAGCTGTGTTTCCACAGGGTGCCAATATCACGTGCATGGGCAAATGTTTTGAAGCCTGCAGAGTGCAGTTCTCAAAAGGGGGCTGCTGCAGGTGAGTGAGAGGAACAGAGCTGAAAGCCTCATTTGTGTTTATCTTCTCTTCCAGCACATCAGGTCCACCCATCTGGCCAGGCAGCACCTTCTTCAAGAGAAATGGCGCCCTTCTGCAAGGTAGGTTTCTAGGAGCACCCCACCGCCCACCCCCTTCCCTCCTCTGTGCGTGGTGCCAGCTAGGAGCGCTTCCTGCTGGTTAGCAGGGACTCCTCTGGAGAAGTGCAACGCCCTTGCACTAGGTCTGAGGGCCCAGGTCTCTTGGTGGCTGTCATGGTGAGTTTGAAGCCAGGCCTCCACCTCAGGACTGTTTCTTGAGCTCTGTACCACTGGTCATATTTCAGAAGTGTTTGTGTTGCTTTGATGGACTCAGAAGGAAGGATGTGTGACCATTGAATGTGACAGCAGTGCACACCTGGCTGATTAAAGCAAACCTTTCACGAGCTAAGACAGAGATGATGAAAGATGCCCTGGGTGTTCTTGACACTTAACCACCATGTGATACATATCTGTTCCTTTCTGTCCCTCTAAGAGCCCCATGTGTTTGGAAACTTGGCTGTGGTTTGGTTTGATCTGATGATTACAGTATAGGTGATTAACCAGGAGTCAGTGTGGCACAGCTACCCCAAACAGATGGACCAGGTTGTTCCAGGTGTGTTAGAACTGTGATGAGGAGTCCGATGCCTTTTGGTTGGCTTAGAGATGTTTAGCAATGCCTGGAATATTATTAATGTCTAGATTATTTTTACAATTTGTGTTGTGTTTATTTAGAGCTTTTATTTTTTTAAGTAGGAGTTTTTATCTGTTTGGTTCCACATTAGATAAGATTTGCTCTGTATATCATATTTTTAATGTTTGTTTCTCTTGGACAAAAACCTCAAAAGTGTCAATAATGGTTCTGAAATTGGGTGAGTGTAATGGAGGCTTGCTCAATGGGTATGCATATCTTTTTCCTCTTTCCAATTTAAAAACTGCCTGGTTCCTCTGTACGCTAGGCATTAAGCTAGTAAAAGGTTCAGATACTTATTGGATTTATATACAGTTAGGTACAACCTTTTCTGTACATGTGAAAATTTAGAAGCTCTTGGGTAGTTTTGGGAGTATAGGTTGTTGACTTGTTAATACTAATTTATTCTGTGATATTTCATTATTTTTCCTTACCTATCTAGAGTTCTCGTGACCCATTTACTATGATAAAAATTTATGAACTTTATGGGTAACTTCCTAATTTTATGTTTGGGTTCCCTTGGTGAGAGTTACTGAGACATCTAGAAATTGCTAATATCCACGGGCAACTTTACACAAAAAAACTGTGGGGGAAGTGCTCAGGGTGTGTCCATGTGCCTGCCTACCAAGCACTGCATAAAGGGGACCTTATGGCACATACCTGTCACCCCAGTCCTCCACAGACAGGAAGATCAGAAATTCAAGGTCATCATCCTCAGCTACAAAGAAAGTTAGAGGCCAGCCTGTGCTACATGAGAGCCTATCATTAGCCCCGGGTGTGGTGAAGTGCAGAATTGGAAGGTAGGCAGCTGGGCCATATTGGGAAGAACATTTTTTCCCCTCAGGAGGGTGGGAGCAGAGTGCCTGTCACTTCCTGGAATTGACACTTGACCTTGAAACACAGAGGCATAGGGGGGGCGTGCGCGCGCGCAAGTGTGTGTGTAAATGCTCTTGCCAGAGAGGATGGTCACCACAAGTCCTTATGATATCCCAGAGAGCAAAGCAAAGGGGACGTGGTGAAGGGCTGTGAAGAATGACACACCCCTTCACTGATGACATCACACGCTCCAGCGGTGCATCGGAGAGGAATGTAGGTGCTCCATTGTAAGTTGAAAATACTGCAGATCCTTATTTATTGTGCAGTCTCCTCCGTGACACAAGTCACGGCAGAGTGTGTGGTTTGACCTCGTGATCATGATCTGCTGGGAGCTGCAGCTTGTTCTCAGAATCCAGTATCACAAGGAGACCCAACTCCATATCGCTCCTCCAGGACCAGATCCAAATTCAACCTTGAGTCAGTTCTGCTCTGTGTCCCCAGTGCGGGGACTGCAGTTGAGCACCGCCACACCCAGACAGTGTCCATTGAAAGCACACATGGCTTCTACAGCATCTTAGGGTTGAAAAACTGCAAGTCCAGAAAGAACTCCTGTGATGTGATGTCCTAAAAGGAAATGAATGCAAGCGCAAACCTGAAATGACTTTGAGAACAAAATGACATAATAGTTCCGATAGGGAACCAGCCTATGCTGTCTGGTAATTGTTTGCTTTGCAAGTGGGTGAGCAGAAATGTAGCGTATTTATATTTTCCACATAAAACCAAATTGTAAGAATTCACTGGAAGTACTCGAGGTCCTCCTTGGACGTCAAGTGTGGCGCCGTATTTGGGGCTCACGATCCCAGGCCAGACGGGCTGCTGAGTCACCTCTTGGTTTGAGGATAATGGGGTAAGATTTGGTTTGGATTACACCAGGCAGGGGTACTTCACATAATTGGTCATTTCATCAATTCACAGTATTTATTCTGAATGCCATTTAGGCTGCGAGAGACGGTTTTAGTATTCTGGCAGCTTCAGCAGACTAGAGAGCCCTTCAGTTCCTGTATAATGGAAAGCGGGCAGAGCCACACAAGGGGCAAGCCTGTTGTTGAAAGGGGTGGTGGCAGATCCAAACACAAGTGTGGCTTATTCAGAGCCTTTCAGGAGTGACCAGCTGACAGGTGTCCCCGACACCCATGTGTCTGTGTGTCTCTCTGTTTGATATTTTTAAAGTTTTTATTGTGATATTTCTTATTTTCATAATGAAAAAAAAAAGATTAAAATCTTTTTTTCATTTCCCTTCTCCAAAACTTCCTCCTTTGTAAGCCTCCCCACCCCCCCCATAATCCAGACTTAGAATTAGGTTACTTCATTTAAATGTCATCCAGGCATGAATTATTTTCATGAGCCTGCAGTTCCTAGTTAAAGCCATTCCTCACCCTGCTCTGCCCCTGCAGACCTGGTGACTTCACCCCAGGAGGGCCGGGGTTCATCTCACCTGTTAACCCTTCTGCTCCTTTGCCCATCTTAGGCTGTCACCTGGACACCCAGCTTTGCTCCGAGAAAAGGTATCGCCTTTACGCTTCCATCCAGCTGACTGCTTGAGTTTGCGTTCATTAATCTCTGCCCTTCCTGCAAACATCTTTTTCCATTTTAGGTACCAGGCACTGGGCTGGAGGTACCCAAGGGTGACCCAGGGACTTCCTCTCAACTGCTCAGCTCAATTGTGGTCACACCTTCCTTAGTCACCTTATCTAAGAAGTTAGCTGCCCAGAACACCTTCCCTATCAACTTGACAGCCTTCTTCTGGCCTTCTCCACCACTCCAGAGTGAGTCCACTCATGTTATCAATAGTGTCCCTTGTGTGCAATGGTAGAAAGAAGATATACACTACCCCTCGAGCAACACATGTCTGTTTCCATTTGCTGTGGATGCCCGTAGGATAAGCTCATGAAATGGAAAGACACCCATTGAGGCATTTTCAGTAATATCGAGTTGGGATTAAGCTGCCACAGCCTGGAGCATATGGGAGGGAAGGAAACTGGCTCTTTTGCTGTCAGATGCATGTTCCTGTGAGTGCATGGATACACATGCCATTGGAGACCCATGCATGAAGCAGACTCTGACCATTAGATGGCTGCTTTGGGGAATGTGATTTCCCGTGTTCTAAGTAGGCTTCATGCTCGGACTCTGCCTAGCAGCCCTCCACAACCCTCACCCACCCCCATGACTGCACCCATGTTTTTACTAGATTCATGGTGAACTACTCTGAGTGAACACTGAACTCGGTAACCTCCGGACTGGTACCAACCCTGATAAATTTTGTGACCTGATTCTAGCCACCTGGCATTCCGGGGACTTCAGTTTTCTTACCTGTGAATTCAGGAGTATACCTCGGGGATCGTTTCCCTCTTAAATACTAGCTCTGACCCATTGTAGCAACTTGCCTGTAAGTAACAGATCAACATGGATTTTATGGTTGCATTCTGGTTTCCAGAGTGTTCCCTTCAGCCAGCCATGTCCTCTGTAAATCCAAGGAGTAGACAGAAGGTCTCAGATTTAGAAAATGTGGAAACCCTGTCTTGGCAACCTGTGTATTAGTCTGTTTTCTGTTGCTATAACAAGATGACTGAGGCAGGATAACAATAAAGAAAAATGGCTTATTCAGCTCACAGTTTGGGAGGCCAAAAGTCTGAGATGGGCCTGCTTCCTCGGTTTGTCCTCTGGGAAGGCCTCATGGCAAACAGTATAGCACATACCACAGGTCTCATATGAGAACTCTCTCAAGACTGATATTACTCCTTCCAAGGACGGTGCCCCTAATATAACCACCTTGCTGCAGGCTCTACTTCTGCAAGGTTCTGCCACCTCTCAATACCACCACACTGTGAGCCAAGCTTCCAACACTTAGACAAACCACATCGAAAGCACAGCAGCTGGAGCGCTTGTCTCGTGGGGTGCTGGTGAGGGTTCCGTGAACTCACGTCAGTAAAAACCCGAAGAATGAAGACGGTGGTCACTAGTTGGGGTTTGCTATTCTGATAGCATGCAAACCTGAATCCTCGAAAAATAGGACCAAACGCACTGAATTTCCTACGCCCTTTACCTTTCTTGCTAAAACTCCTCATATATAGGGGGCAACTTTTTTTTGAGACAGGGTCTTTCTGTATAGCCCAGGCTAGCCTGCACCTCTGGAGAAGAGGCAGCTCTTAGAATGGGGTATGAGACTGGGAATGCAGAGATCCTGTTGGATTTACACATAAACTTTTCACTCCTGTCTTCATCACAGACGTCTATTTCTTAGAACTGGAAGGACTGCTCACAAGGAAAGCAGAACCCCTTACTCTGGCAGGGTGCCCACGCTGTAGGCCATGCACCTCTGCATGACTCTCTCCCTTCTGGACACCAGCCCTGGACTCTGGGTTGCAGTTTTAATTGTGTGTAAACTGGGGACATGAGACACGGGTCCCAGAATCTTTGTTAAGACGGAAGAACTGTGAATGTGGAAACATGCAGACCAGTGTCTGGTACCCCACAAATGTTTGATGGACATGGGGGTGTCATGTCTAATGTTTCTGAGCATTCCTTCCGGTGGTCATGTTCAAGATGAAAGATTCCAAAACTGCCCTTAGGAGTATCCTTTGAAACCTGTCTTCTTCCTCATGATCCCACTGTCAGCGCCAGCCAGCCTGGTCTTTGGTTCTGGGCACTCATTCCTGGCTTCTCTCCTTAAAGGCCCTGGACCCCAGATTATGTTTAGATTGACGGACACCTTCCATTCCCCCCCCCCCCTTGCTTCTCTCTTGCCCACATGGTCAGAGCTCAGCCCTGGGCTCTCTGGCTTCTTTCATCTGTTCCACAAGCTGACTCTGTCCAGTTTCTAAAAAGGGCATCATCTAATGCATAAACCTCCCGCTTCTTGCCCCTAGGCATACCCATTAAGCAATTCAGTAATAACAGAAGCGGGTCAGGAAGCCTCGCTACAATAGCCCCTCAAATCCTAATTGCCTTCTGTCTTCTCTTGGCCTTCCATGGACTTTGTGTGTTAAGGAGGTACCATTCCCTCCCCCCACCTTGGCATCATTTGTCTTATTGTTCTGCCCAGAGTACAGATTTTTATGTAACTACAATGAAAATTGGCTGGCTGTTTAGTTTACACTTGGGTGAAGTTCCAGGAGTGCAGTTTGGCATCCCCCAGCTTTTACATGCTTTGCGACATGCTCTTGTAGTTTAAAAATATAAGCAAGTGCAGCTTTCAGAGATTCATCCTGATTGTCACCGTCTCTTAAAAGCCCAAATTGTCCAGTCCTAGCCATCGGCAGTTTCTCAGGTGACTGCAGCCTGACATGGAACTCTGGTTTTTTGCCTCACCTCAACTTGAGCTGCTCTTTGGGCCCCAGTTTCTAGTAACTGTCTCAATGAAAATCCAGTTATAGCAGTTACCTTCTCCTGGCTGGGATAAACACCTGCCCAGAAGCAGCTTAGGGAAGGAAAGAGGTGTTGGAGGGGGAGTTTCACTGTGGCCGGAGGAAACGGCCAGGCTTCACATCAGCAGGAGGAAGCTGCAAGAGCACGCCCAGTGGGTGGATAGTTCTAGACGTTTTGTACAAGTGGAATCAATCACAGGGTGTGACCATTTGTGTTTGGCTAAGCACCTTCTTTTTATCTTTTGTATTTACTTATTTGGGGGCATGCACATATACTGTACGTCTGGTATGTGTGCATGGGTTTGCTGTTGGCTGTTTTCCTCAATCATCCTCTCTTTACTCAGGCAGGGTCTCTTGGGTGAATCCAGAGCTAGCTCCCTCCACTCCCTTGTCCTGTCTCTGTCTCTTGAATGCTGGGATTAAAGAATGGGAACCAAACCCACCCAGCATTTGCCTGGGATCTGGGAAAGCGAACTTCTGTCCTCATGCGTTTGATCCACTGATCATCTCTAGTCCCTGAACATACTCTGTACACTGGGCATTGTTACTCTCATTTTGTAGGTAGATAAATGAAGCCTGGAGTTAATCATCTTGGTCAAGGTCACAGATCCTGGGACAGAAACCTGAACTCCCCTCATCTGTGGTTCAAAAATGACAAGTATTTGTGAACATTTTTCCATTCTAGATATTTAGGTGTCCTTGAGTGTTTTGTAGGCTGTGGATGAGGGAGAATCCCGTTGTAACACTTAAGAGGCAATTTAGTCACAGAACAGATAGGAATGAGTATGAATGTTGTTTTCTTTCATTTAAGTAATTAAGGTTCTTAATTTCCCCTCCTTCCCCTCCCCACCCCACATGACTGTTTTAGACAGTTCACTTTATAGTTTTTAAAGACTGGATAGAGAAAAGGGGAAATCCTCAAATTAATTATTGAAAGATTAATATACTGAGAGTGAACTCAACCCCTGAACAATGAAGCTTTTACATTATGGGAATTTTTCTGGACATAGATTTAATGTTTTCTTAAGTTTTTCTTTTTCTTTTTTTTATTTTATTTTTTAAAATATTTTATTTATTCATTTATCAAGCAGAAAGAGAGAGAGAGAGAGAGAGAGAGGGAGAGAGAGAGAGTGCGCGAGCACCAGGGCCACCACCTTGTGGGTCTGGCTTATGTGGGTCCTGGGGAATTGAACCCAGGGCCTTAGGCACTGGAGGCAAGTGCCTTAACCGCTGAGCCATCTCTCCAGCCCTTTTTTAAGTTTTTCTAGCCTCTTAAATTGTTCCTGTTAGAAGATTGTGAAATATAAAGATTAAATCACCTTGGATCATACTTCTCTGGAGAGCACGCTTTTATTAAAGGGTTCACACTTAAAAAGTAGAATTGGAAAAGCCATTCCCCTTGAAGTTGTGTGTAACTGTGCTTGGATGGAAGTCTGGAAACATTTTTATAGGCTTGCTAAGAGACTTTAACAATGGAGACGTTTCTGAATACATTCTGTCCGTGACAGTTTGAGAAGTGGTCTTAAAAGCACCCAAGAGGTTAAGTTTATGTTCCGTATGGTTCCCCTGCTTACTGGAAGGCATGGCCTAGGGTTTCCCAATCCTGCCATAATTCACAGGATGAGGTGAATGCAGGTGTGTGTACGTGCAGCCCAGGCTCTTAGGTTATTTATAAAAACCTTATCTACAAAGGATTATTACTCTCACTGCTCCATGTGAGCCTGCACCTCTCCATCATCCAGATGCCTTGGTGAGGGCCAGCTCCAGGCAGAGGGTAGGTGCCCTTGATGGATGCCAGCACCAGGCAGAGGGTAGGTGTCCTTGGTGAGGGCCAGTACCAGGGAGAAGGTAGGTGTCCTTGGTGAGGGCCAGCACCAGGCAGAGGGTAGGTGTCTGTTGCAGTCAGTATTCTAGTTGCTGCGCAGAAAAAACCCAAACAAAAGTGGCTTGTAGAGGAATGGGTTTATTAGGCTTACAGACTCGAGGGGAGACTCCATTCTGGCAGGGAAAACGATGGCATGAACAGAGGGCTGGACATCACCTCTGCCACAGCACTGCAAACAGCGGCAGGAAGGTGTGCCAAATACTGGCAAGGGGGAGCTGTCTTTTAACCCTATAAGCCTACCCCCAACAACACAGCTTCATCGAGGTTGTGAAACCCAAACTGCCATCAGCTGAGGATCGATCCATCAGAACACATTCAATTGTTTGTGGGGGACACC
>PVHP010013200.1:0-41277 GCA_004024765.1 Zapus hudsonius | reverse complement strand
AATCCAGAAATGTGTATATTTGTTAACCTACACTGATCACACTCTCCGACGGAGATTGTGTTTGTATTTTTCAGGATGCAGTGAGAGAGCTGGGGCCTATCTAACCCTACCAACCAACCGTAGGCCAATACCTGAGATTCTGGCAAGAGAGGAGCCACCACAGTCATACCGTGGAGGATCCATATGGAACCCCGCAGAAAATGACAGGAAGGACAAGGGACCCACAGCCACAGCCATTCAATCAACAAAGTGAGACAGAAACCAATGATTTTCGACACAAAGACCCCTAAACTCACAACCTTAAAGCAGCCTTAATACTCATCCACCATGACTCAGGGAACTATGCGGAAGAGGGGGCAGAAAGATTGTGAGAGCCATGGTGTGGGAGATTATCCAGAGGCATGGCCCGGAGTACCAGGCTGAATACTAGGCTATCCATTGTCACCTGTTACAAGGACTGATCCAGACGACCCATTGAGGAGGTTATCCAGCAGTTTGGGGAAGGGGGGCAGCAGGGAATTGGGGATAACAACTCATTGTTTGCCCACTAAATATTGTAACTCATTATGGACAATAAAATAAAAACATAACCCTTTTTAAAAAAAAGAATATAAAGAAATGCTAACAACTATATAAAAAAGATTCAACATCATTAGTTGGGAAATGCAAACAATGAGATATCAGGAAACACTGAATGGCTAAAATTAAAATATCCAATAATTCTAAATCCTGATGAGAATGTAAAACCAGTGTGCATTCATGGCTGGTAGGCATGCAAAATTGTAAGGCCACTTCAGAATGCATTTTGATGGTTCCTTCCAAACACATGACAAAGCATTCCCATTCTAATTATTTCCTTAAAAGAAATGAAATTTATGTTCATACAGAATCCTGTACACAAATATTTAGAGCAGCTTTACTAATAATCATTAAAATCTGGAAGGCTTCCTTTAATAGGTGTAAACCACAAACATTCAGAACATGAAATAGTATTCAATAAGAAGGATTAAAGAATCGATTCACATAATTACACTGGTTAATATTATATTCATTTTTCTAGGTGAAAAAAGTCAGACAGACCAAAAAGACTATAGATTTTATGAGTACATTTATATGACATTCTGGGAAAGATAAAAGAGCTTCCAGAGGATTGAGGAGGTATATGGCCATAAGTAACAAGAAAGGGGACTTTAAGGAGAATCTGATTATATCAAGTAGTATACATTTGTCAAAACCCTTAGAAATGTATGCTGTAAACTTTACATCGTCTTCTAAAACGAATCCATATTTTACAGAATTCCATGATACAATGCACTGTGACAAATGAATCCATTTGGATTTCAAATGTGTAACTTCACAACATCAGATGCAGGACGGTACTAACCTAAGTAATAATAGAAGATGGATTTTTAACTAACAAATAGGACCTCATGAACTGGAGAAACTTCTCTAAAGCAAAGGAAACAGTTAATCAAATGAAGACACAGCCCACAGAGGGTAGAAAATCTTTGCTAGCTATACATCTGACAGGGAATTAACATTTAGAATATACAATGAATTCACAAAACTAAACAACTCAATCAATAAGCAGCCTAATGAACATGTATTTCTCAAAAGATTAAATACAAATGGCCAATAAATATAAGAAAAATGTTCATCCTCAGTTGCTATCGCAGAAATGAACATTAAAACAGCACTGAAATTTCATCTCAGCCCAGTGAGAATGGCAGTCACCAGTAGAAACAAATGCTTGTAAGGAAGCAAAACTAAACTAAACTAAACTAGTCCAGCCACTATGGAAGTCAGTATGGAGGTATCTTATAAATGAAAAAGGAATTTACCATATGACCTAAATATACCATTCCTAAGTGTTAACCCAAAATGACTACAAGTCAACATCATTACAAAATACTTGCACCTCAATGTTTATTAAAGCCTTTTTCACAATAGCTAAGCCATGCAACCAATGTAGGTGTCCAACAATAGAGGAAATGGATAAAGAAAATGTGATATACACAATGCCATAAGGAACAACAAAGTGAAATTGCTACAGGAAGATGGATGCAACTGGAGATAGTCATATTAAGTGAATTAAGCCAGTGAGTTGATAAACAGATAGTTCTCAAAGGATAAATACTGTATGTTTTCCCTCACCTGTGGTATCAAGATTTTATATAAAAAATTTACATATAAAAACTTAGATAGATGATAGATAGATAGATAGATAGATGATAGATAAGCAAAAAATTCTAAGGGAACAAATAGATTAAAAGGAGTGGAAAGAAAGGAGGGAGACGGTAAGGGAGTGGAGGGAGAATATGTTCAACATACTGGACATGTGAAAATGTCCTTCTGTAACACAGTACTATTGATAATGAATATATACAATGTTTTATTGATTCAATAAAGACACAAATGGTAACAGGAACAGTATTAGGTAGGTGTGTTTCTCATCTGAGGACATGCTGGCAATCCTGAAACTACTTTACATATAAATTAAACAAGTAAATACGGTGTAGATGACAGGAGCACTATGTCTTACTGTCAGTGAAAACAGCTGTGGGAGAAGAGAATAAAGTCTGTATTAACCAGAGGCAAGAATACAAGCTCCTTAAACACACAGATGTATGATACAAATGCACAGGAGCAAATGCAAGAAAGGATCACCTCAGCAGGATGAGTTAGTTGCTCAAGCCTGTAACACTCCCAGGCCTCTTTGCATGAGTAGCTCTAGGTTTGCTACTGGAATTTGAGCTCTTGGACTGTTCTGACCAGTAGTGTGCATACTTGGAGCTTTGAAGCCATGTACTACTTTGAGGTAATTTGTGCAGTCGACGTGATTAATGCCAATCACTTTTCAGACATGCATGTAGAACTTTAGAAACCACATTTCCTCTGTGCTTATGTGGCTGAATCCCCGCCCCACCACCACCACCGCAAAGTCTCTAGATGCCTAGGTTCAGGCAAGATCGTATAGCAGACAGCACCTTGAATATGGACTGTGGTCAGTTTATTACTGGAGTAATTCATCCCTGTATTCTGTGGAAGTTCCCATTGTGGATGTTTGCCCCTAAATTCCTCCAACTTCATTTCAAGAGTCTAGACACAGAGAGCATGCTGGCACTCAGCAATATCATTGTAAGTAAACACCATTGGGTTGACAAGGAAGAACTGTTTGGCTATGGAGCTAGGCAGGGAAAATACAGGAGAAATTAAGTACATTGTATAATCCCAGAAAGGAAGTATGGGGGGGGGGGTTTTTGGCAGGCATAACACAGTAACAGATAACATTCTAAAATTAATCAACATAATATCTTGACAAGGCATAAGTCAAATTATGATCAAAGTGGGGAATATGTTAGATTCCAGGAAAGGCTGATACATACACAGGGTGAACCAGACACAGCAAAGTTGAAGCATGGACATGAATTCCTTTCTAAGTAAGTTCAAAGAACAGTCAGACCAAAAAAACTTCACCATGGAAACCTTTTCTTAACCTTATACCAAAATGGCATCTAATCTTAAAATGGAGTTAGGCTGGTGTTTCAAATGTTCATTCAGTGCTGTTGTATATTGAAACTATGTAACTGTTTTTTGATTTATATAGGCTCACAGTTATGAAATTGTCAAGTCTCAGAAAAGACTTTGGATTTTTAAAGTGTTAGGACTAGCAAAGGCAACGGAATTTTTTGAAGTTTGAAAGAATTCATTTTATATCATGAGATGGCCATGAGCCTATGGGGAACAGAGACAGAATGCTGTAATTTGAATATGAAATGCCCCACAAGTTTATGTGTTTGAACACTTGGTCCCTATTGTAGACAGCTCACACTACTGGGATGAACCTTCAACCAGGCACAGTTTATGTGAGGAAAAAGGAATTTACTTGGCGCTTAAAGATTCCCACAAAGAGAAAAAACCAACAACAACTCCAAAAGCAAGCAAACACATTCAGGCAGTGGGGAACTCCAGGCAGAGCTCAAACTGCTCTTTGCCTAAGTATAGCTGGAATTCCAGATCTGTCCCCAGAAACACCTTAGGGCTAGATTCTAGGATCTGTTCAAGGTGATACCTCCTTCAAGTTACAAGCTTTAACAAACTCTATCTATTGGGGGACATTCATCAAACTACCACAGTCCACCCCTATCCCCCAATAGATTTATAACCATTTCACACTGTATCTTGTGCTCAGTCCAAATTCAAAGTTCCCACCAGTTTTACCAATTTAAGATTGCTCCAAAGTCCCAAGTCTCATCTGAGATTTAAGACTGTATCTTAATTGTGAGTCCTGTAAAATCAAAGTAATTTATAAACTTTTAACATATAATGGCACATAGTAAACATTTCTAACTGCTATGAGACATAACAAGGAGAAACTGGACCAATGCAAACTCAATGACAATTAGACAAACATCAAACATATGCAATTCAAGTCCAATATCAAACCAGCAACTGACAGTCTGCGGTTTTTCCAATTCCTCTCTTCCAGCTTGGCTGAGTAGCTAGGGAAAACTTTCCTCCTGAGCCAACAGCATTTCATGATAGCCCTTGCACAGTCCTGATATATCCAAAACATCTTCAGGTTTTCATGCAAACCACAGTCCATCTTCCAATGGCTTCACTGGCTGATCAAGAACTTCATGCCCTGTTTCATATACCACATCTCAACAGCATCTCCTGAACGGTGTGCATTTCATAACCCATTCCACTCATACATTTTTCATGTTTCTTAAAGCAATACCAAGTATGCAGGACACAGCCATGTTGTTAATTCAGAGATGAAATAATTCATGACCTTGAAGAGCAGGTTCTTTTTTCCAGCTATCTCCTTCCAAAAGAGTTTGCAGTCTATCATTAAGCCCTTCCTGGGTAGAAACACCTCAGGCATCTTCCTATTGTTTCAATGTAAAAGTAGTTGGGCCATCTTCAGTCATAGTAATATCTCTAACAATAGAACCTTTAGCAACCAGACTCAGTGCCAGTGAGGTTTTCCAACTTTAAATCTTAAAATTCTCAGTGCCATATCATTAGTTAAGCATATCAGTCCATTAATTAAATTTAACCTTGATCAAACTCTCTGGGCATGAGCAGCAGAAGGCAGACATCCTTTATGCCAGTATCACAGTTCAATAAAGTTCTCTGTGGTCTTTCTTTCCCCATAGAAAGTTCATAAGCCAAGACTCCAAATACAATTTTCTCTGCACTTAATATTTTCAAACTCTCATTAGAATAATCCATAAAACTTGGCTCACCATTCTGGAAGGTATCTTCAGTTGCAAGTACCAAGTTTTCTGTCATTCTTCCTCCAACATACAAGTTCCAAAAAACCAAAATCCACATGTTCAGATTCATCTCAGCAATTCTACCCTACTTCTGGTACCAAAACTGCCATAGACAACTCACACTGCTGGGATGAACCTCCAAACCAGGCACAGCTTATGTGAGGAAGAAGGGATTTATTTGAATATAGATCAATGCAGAGAGAAAAAAACACGTACAACTCCAAAAGCAAGCAAGTACACTCAGGAAGCAGGGAACTCAAGGCAGAGCTCAGACTACTGTCTGCATACATATAGCTGGAATTCCAGTTCTCCCCCCAGAAACCCCTTAAGGATGGACTCTAGGATCTGCCCAAGGTGGCACCTCCTTCAAGTTATAAGCTTAACAAACTCCTGAATCTGTTAGGGGAAATCCATTCAAATTACCACAGTCTCCAGCCATTGGTACTGTTTGGAAAGGTGGAGCCTTGCAGATAAAAGTGATTCACTGGGGACTGGTATTAATATTTTTGTAATCCAGCTCCACTTCCTATTCATTCATTTTGCTTCTAACTGGACAGGCAATGTGACAGCTGCCTCCTGCTCCTACCTCCATGTCTTTCCCATCACGATGGACTGTATGCCTGCAAATGGAAGACAAAAAAACACTCCCTAAAACTGCTTATTGTCAGGTATTTTGTCATAGCAACAAGAAAACCAATACATGATAATATAGCTTCTAGCCCTTCTCAGTTGGTAGAGCAAATACATAAAAGTGTGTGCTAACATATATATATATACCTATCCTAAGCTAAATATAAATTCATATACACATCTCTGATTCTTACACAATAACACTGTAGCAGTTACTTTCTCATTGCTGGGACAGAAGCAAAAGACCAGACCAGAAGTAGCTGATGAAAGGAAAGGGCTTATTTCCAGTCACCATTTTAAGAGAAAGTTTCATCATGGTGCAGAAAACATGACTAGAATAGACAGCAGAGCATCACACCTTGTCACATCAGCTTTGAGGAAGCACCAGGAGTGAGGAGTGAGCTAGCTATGAACACCCAGTAGGGCTGAACTAGTAAACCTCGAGGTCTGCCCTGCTCCCTTTAGCAAAGGCCCCACAACTTTCTCAAACTGCCACCAGCTGGGGGCCAAGTATTCAAAACACATGAGGCTATGGAAGACATTTTACAATCAAATGACCACAACCACATATACCATTCTAGTCTCCTCTCCTGTATTTCTATAAATGCTTCCCATTCAAACAGCAAGAAACTGGCTTCAATTCTGCATTCCATGAACTGTTAATTCATATCTTTTCATGTTTATGAGAAACACTTTTATCAGCCAGAATCTAGTGCTACACGCAGTTCCTTTTGGCTTTAGCTTTATAGACTCCACCACTTCCATAATAACGCAGATCCGCAACCATTCCATGGCCTTCATTCCTTACTGGAACCCCTAACCTCCTAAATGATTTATTTCCATTTCATACGTTTCTTATTACTGCTGTAAAGTTTCATGGGTTTTGATCAATGCCATGTCAAATGCAGAGCATATTAGTGTATCATTTAGCATACACTAATATGAGATTAGTATATGTGTTAGACCATTCTGTGTTTCAATATCAGAGATGTCTAGAGGCTGGGAACTCCAAGATCAAGACACTAGAATCTGCTGAGAGCCTTCTTAGTATGTCTTCAAATGCAGGTGATGGAAGCACAAAAGAAAATGCATGTTAAGTCCTTACATGGCATAAGACTAGAAGACAGAAAACCCAGTCCCACAAGCCCTTTCTATAGAAGCAGGAACATACTCATCAGGGGGAGACCACTAGACAGGAGCATCCCTCAAAGGATCCCACCTTCCAACATGGTTGCATTGGGGATAAAGTTTCCAGCACACAAATTTTGGAAAATTCTTCAAATTATGGCCCATCTCTTGTTTTATAAATATAATACTAAAAGACAGTCATGTTCATATGTTTACATATTATCTATAGCTGTTTTTCAGGCCACAATGGCAGAGTTGAGTAGTTAGTTGCAAGTAAACAAGTCTAAAATACTTGCAATCCGGCCCTCCAAAGGAAAGTTGGCAGACCTTTTTGGTGGATGTCCTTTGCTGTTTTGTCACTATGTTCTTAAGGTTAAAAATCTATGCTAATGATTAAACGATTTTCTAAAATAACATTTAAAGATGCAATTTCACGCATATTAATGGTTTTCTTTGTGTGCATGTGGTGGACATGCACACATGTGTGGAGATGCACATATTTGTGTGCATGCCTGCATAGGCCAGATAAAGACATCAGATATCCTCCTCTATCCCTCTTCTGCCTTCTTTCCTTGAGACAGTGTCTTGCTAATGGAGCCTGCCATATGAATAGGAAGCCCCATTGATCCTGTTTCTATCCCCATCAAGACAGGAGAGCATTAGGAATAATTTAGTCACTCAAGCCTCAGCTTGGCTTGAGCAAGAAACACAACCTAAAATAAAAGAGGCAGATAGAGTCAAGATTGGATGGCAGCTAGTCACATCTGATTTTTGTTTGTTTGTTTTTATTTTATGTAGGTCTGCACAATGAGAGTTGATACAGCTCTGAAATCTACTTGAATATGTTCGCATAACAAAAGCAGAATACAGCAGTCTATGTTACACAATGGTGAAACAGCTCTACAGATTACCTCCGGGACACATGCTGACTGAAAATGAAAGCACTACTGGAGGAAAAAGGGAAATTGCTGCCATGGAATAATTTAACAGATTTGAAGGATGAGAGGAGTTCTAGAACTCTGTGGATAACATGTTTCCAATGGGAAGGATATTTTAATACAAAAGTTGTTTAATCCCTAGATTGTACCTTGAACAAGAAAAAGCCTAAGAGGCTAAGGTTTGACTTGAAGGTTAATATTTTGAGCCTATGAATTATTGGAGACACGAATCTTATTTGTAATAATTAGGTAGCTAAAAGGGAAGACCCTGCAAGAATGGGGATAAACTGAAAAAGTAAAAGCACTCCGAATTTCCAAATCTGAAAACACTACCAACAGCTCATACCTGACTGAGAAGGTTTCTCTTATTTAAAGCAGCTATTTCTGCCTTGCCTGAGGAAACTGTCTCTCCCTGAGGAGGAAGGCAGTAATTCCATGATGCCACACCCTCCATTGTTACTTGGGTCAGAATCCAACCTCAATTTGGGAGCTGCAAATTGAAGGTAAAACTAAACTACCTGGGAGTGAAAGTTTAATCACAAAAAAAAAAAAAAAAGAATTTCAAGTATCTCATGACATATATAGGAGTCTGATCTTTTCAAAAAAGTACATTTTCCCAGACCCCTAAGGAATGCCTGAAATCACTGAGTACCAAGTTCTGTAAATTAATTCTTTTTTCATATTCACTAAAAACTTCCTTGTCACTGTGGTCATAAATTCTGCAGTCTGAGATACAGCAAAACTAGCACGAATTTCTTTTACCTTCTTCACAATTTCATGGATGGAAGATTTGTTCTTACCCTACATCTTGACCTCAAAATATAACTCTTTATTAAGTCACAAACTCTCAGCTTTTTTGCCTAAAATAATCACTTTATAGTTTATTTTTAGTATTTCCAAATTGTCAACATTATTATTCTTGTATTTTGGGGACATTATTAAGAAAAATAAGGAGTTCATGTGCACATACACTGTGATACCTTGACAGTTGATCTGAAAAGGAAGATAACTACCGACTGGATGTGCCAGACACAGGGATGATTCACTCACGTCCTGGACAGAAAGAAGCGGGACAGCATGAGATTTCATCATTTTCCTCAAAACATGTAACTTAAGTTTCATGAGTTATTTCTAGAATTTTCCATTTAATATTTTCAACCCTGGTTGGTTGCAGATAACTAAAATTGCAGAAAATGAAACTGTACATAAGAGGAAACTGTAATTTAAAAAAAATGGAAATTACTTGTGGAAACGAAGGGTGCCCAACCACAGAGAGAAGATCAATAAAACTAAATGATCTTAATTTACTGGTGTGGGTCTATGTCAATATGTTTTGCTATGGTTTGGATCGTGAAAGTCCCCCCAAAACCCATGTGTTAAAGGCTTGAAAACCAGGGTGGCACTATGGGGAGACACACCTTCCAGAGAAGCACCTGGTGGAGGGCTTTAGGTCAGTGTGGGTGTGCCTTTGTCCTCTTTTCCTTGGTCTTCAGGCCACGAGGTGAGTGGTTTTGTTGCACCACACACTCCTGTTTTATGCACTGCCTCAACTTTAACCAGAACACAACAGGGCCAACTGATCACCAACAGAAACCTCCAGAATTGTGAGCCAAACTTTTTTGTTTTTATAAGTTGATTGTCTATAGTATTTGTTATGATGACAGAAAAAATATCAGTTATCTTCTTGTTGCTGAGACAAAATTCCTGACAAAAATCAGTTGCAGGGAGGAAGGTTTAGTCCAGCTTACAGTTTACAGCCCATCATGGTAGGAAGGGCAGTTCAACAGTAAGGAAACAGAATACAGCAATGAATGCCAAATATTCAGATAGCTTTCTCCTTCTTATACAGTCCAGACCCCCACCCCATGGTATGGTGCTGCCCATAGTTAGTGTAGACTCTCCCACCTCAAGTAACTTAATCTAGAAAATCCCTCCCAGACATGACTGGAGATCTGTTTCCACGCTGATTCTAAATCCTGTCACGCTGACAGAAGAACCATCACAGAAAGCTCACACATGCTATGTGTGCAGCTGTATGAATCACTTTGCTGGTTTGGTTAAGGCTATTCGGAGAGCATTTTAAAGGTTACTGATGTGGTGGAAACTTGTATACAGACACAGAACTAGGATTTTTGAAGCAAGGTACCATGTTAAGGGCTGGATAAGAAATCAAGGCTGGGACAACAGGGATTCCATCTTCCAGAACATTACCTTGGAGATTTTCACCACTTACATACAAGTTACTCACTCGAATGCATCACATGAGAATACATAATGGCTCTTTCTAGCGAAGCTATCAATTTGAATGATTTGGTATCTTCAGGTTTTCCTTCAAACCTGGAGTTCTTCCTCATCATTCCTTTATACTTGTCTCTTGCTTAAACTGGTAGGAGCTGGTTTTGATGCTCTCACTTAAGAAATCCAATATTCTATCTCTTCTTTTTTATTTCACTCTGCATACATACTCTCAAGAGATCTTGGCCATACCCAGAACTATAAACATTATCCATATACTGATGATTCACAAACAATATACCTCTGTGTCAGATAGACCTGTCTTCCATAAAAATTTTAAACTTACTCTTCCCAAAAGTGAACTCAACTTTCCTTTGAAATTTGCTTTTTCTCCTACATTTTCTATCCGAGTGGCTGGTACAACCAATCCCCCAAAATTAAAGCTTAAAATAGTGTCCTAATTTGATTCTTCTTTATATCCTTTTACTCTTCATTTTGACCTCTAACATTCAATTAATTATGATATTCTTTCCATTTTCCCACATAACTCTCTTGTTTCTGTCTCCTCATGGGCACCACTTCATTTGTTAAGATAATCCTTTTCTTTTTAATTAATTACCTACTTCTAATAGATTTTCTCTTGAAAAAGTCTCTGTATCATGACCAGGATGATCTAAATAAAAAATACGGTTACTTTCTCATATTGTTTCAATGATTATTGCCCTTGAGAAAACGTCCAAATCCACTAGCCACTATAAAGTACATACTAGGCCATTTGCAGTACAAAATAAAACTGTAATTCTGTTACCTACAGGCCATTGTAGTTCTACTCTATTTGGCTCAAATGTATTTTCCAAACCTCTTTTGTATTAGCTTTTCATTTTTGTGACCAAAATACCAGACATAAACAACTTAAGGGAGGAAGTATTTGTTTTGGCTCATGGTTGGCAAGGGTTCAGGCCTTGGCTGCATGGCCCTATGAATATCATGTCCAGGCAGCACATGGCAGAGACGCTACTCACTGAGGGCAGGAAGCAGAGGGAGACAAGAAGAGGCCAGGAACCAGAGACACTGAAAGGCATACCGCTAGTGACCTACTACCTCCAGTTAAGTCCTACCTATTTAAGTTCCCCAAAACTCCAAATAGCACCAGTTGAGGACTAAACCCCAATATGATTTTGGGGAGGGCACCTCATATCCAAACCATGACACCTTCCTATTAACAACTTCTACCCATCTTTCAAACCTCAGGGGAGATTGTCATTCCCAGAGAGCTAGTCTCTGTGACTTCCAATCCGACGTCCAATAACAGATACTAGCTACCAAACACAGTTACTAAACACTCAAAATGTTGCTAGTCTAAATTGAGATGTTAAAGGGGAAACACCAGATTTTAAAGGCTTGGTAAAGAAAAAAGAATGTGACGTAGCTTAGACATAAATATTTTTAAATATTTAATTGATTTATTTATTTGAAATAGAGATAGACAGTGGGAAATAATGGGTATACCAGGGCCTCCAGCCACTGCAAACGAACTCCAGACACATGTGCCACCTTGTGCATCTGGCTTTTTGTGGCTATTGGGGAGTATAATCCAGGTCCCTAGGCTTTCCAGGCTAGCGCCTTAATAGCTGAATCATCTCTCCAGCCCCTAGAAATATTGGTTGGACATGAAATAATTTTGTACATACTTATGAGGTTACATCAAACATAATTGGCAATTAATTTCAGCTTATGGGGTTGTTCAAATGAAATGTCCCTCATAGGATCATGTATTTGAAATACTTAGTCCCCAACTGGTGGCAATTTGGCAAAATTGTAGAGCTTTTGGGATATAGAGTCATACTGGAGGAGATGTATCACTGAAGGCAAGCCTTAAAATTTCATAATCCAGCCCCCCTTCCCAGAGATAGCTAGTTTAATCTTGCTGCTTCCTCTCAGTTTATGTGACAAGATGTGATGCCCAGCTGTCTTCTCTGCCATGCTTTCCCTACTATTATGAAACTCCCTTGAAACTATGAACTGAAATAAAACCTTGTAGTTTTGCAGATTGCCTGGGGGATCATTGCTCACTGACACCCCTGTTTGTCCACAGAGCTGGGTGGGCAGAGTCTTGGGCAGCTGTGAGTACCATGGGCATAGACACCCGGGAGACAGCCTCATGGACAGCTTGTTTATTAGGTTGAGGATGGTGCTTTAATGCAGAAGGAAGAAGGAGAGGCAGGAGGACAAACAGCAAGGGGACTGATGGGGGCAAGGTAGCCTGTGGGTATCTAATGAAAGGACTGGCAGGGGTCAGTAAACTATCTCTGTCTAATTTGCATAAATAAATTGGAAGGACTTCCTCAGTCCCAAGTGGCGGGAGTTACGTGACTTTAGGCATGTAACAGATGGCGGTGGCTGTAGAAGAGCTGTGATCTTCAAACTTTCTCATTGCCTGGGCTTGATATTACCTGATAGCTGAGTTATGTGAACTCCAGTAAACTCAGGCCTTGAATTGCCAGGACTTATCAGGGTTTTCTGGGGCACGCCAGGCAGCTGGAGGTTGGGGAGGGAAGGAGTCAGCCGAACTCCTGCCAGTCTCAGGATGAGATTATCAGGGTTCCAGGCCAGTTTCAACTTCCCTTTAACCCTGTGTCCTCCATGCCTCTCAGTAAGGTCCCACAAAACCCTTTCCTTCCCATAAGCTCTTTTGGTCAGATGTTTTGTCCCAGCCATAAGAAGGTAACTGCAACAGCTTTAGAAGCCTTTCAGTGTCAGTACATAAACTCAAAATTATATGCAGATAGCTTTCTATATCAACTGAGAAGCCCCTAGACTAAATAAGGAGGCTTTTCAGTTTCATATATTTTTTATTTGCTTTTTTTTTCTTTAGAAATGACTGGACTGTCTCTTGGACTGGGCTGGCAATTTATAAACCAGAGGTTCTCTTGTTCTGCATGGAAACTTTAGAGGTAGGATACTAAAATGAGTCAACTTTCATTATTTTGTGGTTTCATATTTGGTTATTTGCATACACACCAAAAAAATCTTATAACCTCCAAGCCAATACTTGTGGCTCTTTCTAGGTCATTTGTGAACATGTGCAGAGATTTAAATATGTAGCAGTTCTCTCCTCTAATTGTTTGAACTGTCAAACTATAAACAAGTGTTCTTTTCGGTCTATTTACTACTGTGTGTGTTGGGGGGGAGGTTACATTTTTATGCCTTTCATTGGTGATCTCACTGCTTAAAGTGGCTCCCAAACAGCATGCTGAAAAGTTGTCCAGTGTTCATAAAGCACAAGAAAGTTTTGTTGTGCTGAGCAGAAAAGGCATGTGTGTATGTGCTGCTTCAGATGAACTGAGGAGATGGCTCAACAATTAACAGCATGTAGCAGCTGTTGCTGGACACTCAATCAGAAGTCACTTATGGAAGGAAAGAGTTTATTTTGCCTTACAGTTTCAAGGGAAAGTTTCATACTGGTGGAGAAAACATGAAAGAGAAGACAAGCTGAATATCACTTCTTGTCACAGCAGTAGGGAGAAAGCAGCAAGAGGAAGCTACACTAGCACTGGTGAGGGAGCTGGAATTAAAGTTCCAACACCTGCCTCAGTAACACACTTCCTCCAGGCAAGGCTCCATCTCCCAAAGGCTCCATAACTTTCCCAAATCGCCGCCAGCTGGAGACCAAGTATTCAAACCACATGAGGCTATAAGAATATTTACATTCAAGCCACCACAGAGTTTTTGCTGCTTAAGCATGAGGACTCTCAGGCAGATCACTGAGTTTATAAAAAAGTAGGTGTGGTCAGGCATGTCTGTAATGGAAACAGAGAACCTCTGGGCTCACAGATGGATGACAGATCCCATCTCAAGGAAGTACATGATGAACAGTAAGAGGACACCAGATGTTCTCCTCTGGCCTCTACATGCATGCACATGGCTCACACATCTGTACACATGCATGTGTATACATCACACACCACACTAATACTCTGTACATACACATATAAAAATGCCATCTGGGAGGAATTATAGTTGTTGTTAGCCACTATGATGGTTAGGTTTTGTTGTCAACTTGATCTAACTATCTTGGGTCGGTCTCAGGATGTTTACAGGAAGGCAGCCTCTCAGTAGGGGGTAAGATGTAAAGCTCAAAGAAGCTAGAAGTAAACATCCTTTCCTGTGTGGGTGGTGCAGGAAGGAAATTCCAGAGACTCAGGAAGCCATTAAGTCTGGGATAGGGTTGTAAGACTCCACCCTAAGGCTATACAAAGGAGAAGAAATTCTCTCCTTGGCCCTCCTGCCTGTTCCCTGTTCTGTGTGTGTGGTGTAGGTAATGTGTTTTTCTCTCTGCTCAGACCTGTGAAAGAGGGCCAGCCTCTTTCGCTGTTATGGAAACTTCCCCTCAATCTGTAGTTTCAATAAATACCTTCCTTCCCCAAATTGTGCCTGAAGATTCATCCCAGCAGCATGTGGCTGACTATGACAACCACAAATTCAAAGTTAACAATATATAATGAGTAAGGTGCCTTCAAACAGAAACACACAGAGATATCATTGACCATTAAAGGAAATGGGACCATAGGCTGCAAGACTTCATCTTGGATTTTCCCTAGGATCAAGGGCTCATAATGTTTCCAAGGCTTCAGGAAGAGGAGGCTGTATTTGCTGAAGGAATTAAACAGTCATTGGATTCAAATACAAATCTTACCTGAATGCAATATGTAATGGTAGACAGAGCAGTGATTTCAACCTTGGGTATGTGACTTAATAGCTGCATGATTTGGGGTAAATTAGGTTTCTCTGCCTTTTCCAAACTCAAAATACAGATAAAGAGAGCTGTGGTGGTTAAATCACACAACACAAGTGAAATACATGTTCAGCCTGTCATACATAGGATTGTGAAAAATGGGACTACACACAAGATAAGCATGCCCAAACACAGGGCCGCATGAACCCTTAAAGTTGCCATTCTTGAAGAAGTCATCTCTTCAAGGTTCAGGAGACTTGTAGTGAGAATGAAATTGTGAGGGGGGGGGTGCTCGTCTCCTAAGAACCTTTGTGTTTAATCATATGCAAGTTTACAGGCTGTGGGTAGATTATGAAGACAACCCAATGGTTCCAATGTGGTATAATTAAAACAAAAACAACAACAAATCTCTAGAGAATGTCCATACCAGGAAGAAGGAAGGGCTTGAGTAGAATTCTGGTGTGAGGAGTGAGTTCATGATACTTCAGGAGTTCTACTCCTGGGAACACTGATCACTGGTGGGAAACCACACCACCAGCAACTCACCATAGGTTGAATGGGTCTTCTGGCCATTTAATGAAAAACTGCGCCTGCGCTCTTCATGGGCCATAGTTCATAACCCAAAGTAAGTTCCCTTCACTTGCACTTGGGACACTTGGAGAATCGGCAGGACTCGCGAGTGCTACAGGCCATCACGTGACAAAGGCCGCCTACTTGAGGACTAGGGCCATGGGCACGTGGGTCCTTGAACTAAAGAGGGAGGGAGCATCCAGCCAGATTGTTCCAGGTTCCCTCAAGGGCCTCCCTCCAGAAAGGACTCCCGCGCCGGAAGTGCACTAATCCGCAGCACGTGGGGTTGCCAGGACGCTCTTCACGAGATGGGGCGGGGCCTCGAGGAGCCAGTGGCCAATGGCAGTCCTGTGGGCGGAGCCTGTGACGCGCAGGGTCCTATCCCGGAAGTGGGTCCGAGGTGGGGGCGGGAGGCGGGGAGGCCCGGGTGTGGAAAGCGTGGCGGCCCCGCCCCGTGTCTGGACCCGCCGAGGCAGCCGCCGCCGCCGCCGCCGCCGCAGCTGCAGGGACCGGCCCGCGGACGCAGTGGGCGCCCTCGGAAAGGTGAAGCCACCGGGGAAGCTGGTGGGTTCGGGGACTGCAGCGAGCGCTGGCTGGGGTCCTCGCGCGGGCTCCGCACGGTCCCGGCCGGAGGGAAGGATGGATGGATGGATGGATGGATGGGAGAAGGGAGGCAAGCGCAGGACCCGCCGGGGCTCAGGCCCTTCGGAGCCGGGCGGAGCCGGGCCGGGATGGGATGGGATGCGGATGGCACCGCCGGCACCGGGAAACCCGGGGCGGAGGCGCTGCGGGGCGCGGCCGCCGCTGGAGGGCCAGGTGCTGCCGGCCGGGTCCCCATCCATCCGAGGACGTGCGGCCTGGGCTGGGGCCCCGGCACCGGGATCCGGACGTTGGCCGAGGGCCGGGGAACCCGGCCGCCCGGTGCGGGAAGGTCGTGGGCTGCTTCTGCGGTGGGGTGATGGGGAAGCTCCCCCATCCCAAAGCGGTTTCCCTCCCCGCCATCCCACCCGCGGCTGGAAAAGTTTGTAGAGGCCTGAATTAACCACGTACCCACAAATCTGGAATGGGTGTTGAATACATGCAAAAATTACCGGACCCCGGGATGCTAAACGTGTAACCTGCCCAAAACGAGACGTGCCCTCCCCCCGCCTTGACGCGACCGTTATTAAAAAGCAAGCAAACTTTTTACGTAGTTCCCTCGGAAGACCTGCCATCTCCACCAGCCCACCATGGCCGATGAAATCGATTTCACTACCGGAGATGCCGGGGCTTCCAGCACTTACCCGATGCAGTGCTCGGCCCTGCGCAAAAACGGCTTCGTGGTGCTCAAAGGACGACCGTGCAAAATAGTGGAGATGTCAACTTCCAAAACTGGAAAACACGGCCATGCCAAGGTAAGCGCCCATCCAAGTCGTTCTTCGGCTTCAGCGTTTAGAATTTGCTCACTTTGCTTCCATTTACAGATGGTGAGGTTTCTATACTTACAAATGAGTGATCTGTATTACAATGAATGCTTTCCTTTATTGGATCTTTGTAATGTTTCATTAACGAGAACTAAAACTTTGCTGAATTCTGGTGACCTAGAATATCTCATTCGCAGTTGAGAAAACCTGTTCGAACAGTTAAAAAGAAACCTAACCTGCCTTCATTTTTCTTACAGACTCTCATAACTGAATTACTGGAATCTCTGTTACATTTGAGTCATGACATGCTACACTATATTTAATTACTCACTACATCTCAGTTCTATGAACACTACATTTTTTAAAAGAAAGTAAAATTATATGACCTTGGAAGAAGGTGAAAGAATTTGTTGTAATCAGTATTGAGATTGTACTCTTGTGTAATGAGTGATATACTTGGCAGAGATTAAATAGGTTTCCTGTTCTCCTTCCCTGTTAGGTACACCTTGTCGGAATTGATATTTTCACAGGCAAAAAATATGAAGATATTTGTCCTTCTACTCACAACATGGATGTTCCTAATATTAAGAGAAATGATTATCAAGTAAGTATGAGTTTCCTTTAGAAGGTTGGTTCTTAAAAGTGCAGATATTTTCCATTAGCAACTTGTAAGTTTTATAGCCAATTATTGGGCGCTACCTATCTTACACATTGGAGAAATTCTATTTTTTTAAATATTAATTTTTTTGAGACAGTCTCATTTGTCCCAGACTGGCCTACTCAACCCACTGGGTAGCTAAGGATGACCTTGGACTTCTCATCTTCCCTGTATCTCCTGAGTGCTAGAATTACAGACTTTGCCACCAAACCTGGCTTGTGCTGTGCTGGGTGATGGGACCCAGGGTTTCTTGCATGCTAGGCAAGCACTCTACCAGCTGAGCTACATTCCCAGCCCCTGTGCATGCATTTTAAAAATGTTAAGCTCTTCTCAGTGTTCTTTAGAGCAGTTGTGCAAGATACACTCATTATACTTACAAGTCCAATATTTCTAAGTGAATAAGTCTGATATTTAGTGAAACTACTACCAAAAAGTATTTGTAAAACATTTCAAATATAAGTAACTCCCTTCTGGATATTTTATTTCTTTTTCATTGATCAAAACTTAGATGCTCAGGAAACTATTAGAATTCATGTTCCTCCCAACTGACTTTTATTAATGAGTGTAAGTCAAATTTTGATATTAAGTGGGGAAATAAATTGAAAGCCATAAATATAAAGGACATGGTCACTGAATATGGTAAAGAAAATAAACTGTAATTTATTTATATTTATGGAATTGATTTCTTTGACAGTGCTGTGACCTTTTGTTAAATTATATGTGTAAACTATATGTGTTTTAGTCACCGTTAGAGTTTCAGATCGGTCACGTCTAATGATAGCATTTTGTGGTTTGGAGTATTGATGGTGAATAATCGGCTTCATAGAAGTTGAAGACCTGAATAATCAGAACTCAAGCAGATTTTGAAAGTTCCTTATTTGGATCAAGCACACTGTAAATCAAACTTTATCCTACATAAATATAACTTGATACTTAGGTTTATTTTTATTCCATTTAAACTTATTTCCTTATATGCATTTCATAGAAGAGTTTTAAAATGTATTTGCCTAGTGATGTTCTTTTATTCTGTCCATATGCAAGCAGATTTATGTAGTGTTAGTTTAGCAAACAGTTTTCTTTTTTCACCTTGCCAGTTTGAATGTTCTGTAGATTACTTTAGCATGTAGATCAAATTGAATTGCTTTTCTAAGTCAGGTAGCTCTGGGTGTGCATCTGGTCTGACCACTTTCTATCTTAATGATCGTTGATGGATTGCATCTTCTCTAAGACTTCTCTTTCAATCTACAAAACTAGGGAAGTGTGAGGATAAAATGGGAAATTGTACCCATAAGCAGAGTGTATACCAAAAAGTAGTTCTGTTGTGCTCCCCATTGTCCTATATTAAAATTGCACTTTTCATTCAAATATTTATAATTATGAGATGACTGTATGTAGTTGTAGCACTGAGTAGGCACTCAGTAACCTGTGGTTGAATGACTATGCTTATTCGGTGAGGCAGTGCATAAGGTTATCTAAGCCAAGTATAGAAGTTCCCTTTGCCAACAGTGAATTTACCACCCCAAATAGTGAATGTTTCGAATATTCAATATCCATTACATTCAGTGGAATTTATCCATCACAGATGGCTTTTACCTGTTACATATTTAAAGAAAGATGGCTTCAGTGGTTCACATAATTACAACTGTTAACAAAGTCTCCAGACAGAGATTGAAACTCAACATTTAATGGAAACCGTTGATTTAGATTTTATTTGAGTGTATAGTAAGGCTGAGATTGGGTTTTTGTATCCCTTTCTTCAGGTACAACAGTTTTAAATACATATCTACTAATAGTACTAAGCCTTACTGTAGCCAAAGGAAAAAGGAAAAATCAGTGATTTTTTTCTCCATTTAAAATTCAGATATCTTGTCATGCAATTTATGCATTCTAATTATTTTTGTGCAGGGTTGCGTAAGTATGTTCATATGTGTGTGTCCATATGCATGTGTGCACATGTATGTGGTAGCCAAAGGTTAATGTCTGATGTCTTCCTAAGTCACTTTCCATCTGATTGTTTGGTAGGATCTCTTACTGAACCTGAAGCTCACTTGATTCAGCTAGATTAGCTAGGCAGCAAGCCCAGGGATCTTCCTGTCTACCTCCCAGTGCCAGGATTGCAGTCATGCAGCTGCACCCAGCTTTTGCATTCTAATTTTTAAAACTATTTCATGAAGTTATCTTTTTGTTCACTGCGGTTTTTGTTGCCTTCTTAATTTTATATCCAAGACAAGTTAATCATTACTTCACCCTACTTCCGCGCCCCCCCCCCCCTTAGTCTGTGGTCCATATGGCAGAGCAGATAGCAAAGGATAGTTTAGAACAGACCATTTGGGTCTTTGATGTAGTTGCCTTCTTGTTGCTGGGACAAACACTGGACTTGAAGTAGCTTATGGGAGAAAGGAGTTTATTTCAGGCATACAGTTTCCAGGGGAAGCTTCATCAAGGCAGAGATAGCTGCCTCAATTCATCATCAATCCATAGCAGAGAGAGAACAAAGAGCCGGAGCTCAGTCTGGCTCTGAACACACCTTAGGGCTGGACTCCAGTGGCCCCTCCAGTTGGGCTCCACCTGCTGGAGATTTAAGTAAGAAGCTTAATCTCAATCAAAAATACCCAAAGCTATGGGAACATTTACATTCCATTACTTAACCTTGCTTGCCTCTATGTGCTTATAAAATGCAATGTAAATAGACTTCACATGGGATTATTTTGAGACCTAGTTAGTACTTAGGACAGTGTCTGGCATAGTAAGTACTCAATTAGTTCCGTGAAACTCTCCAATTATATTTATTGTACTGTGGTGGCCTTCACACTTCTATCCAAGCAACTTGATGAAATTCCTGCTTGTTATTATTTGGCTCTGTGCAGCCCTTTGTATTTGCTGAATTCAGTGCTTTGGGTGCCAGTTTGGCAGTTAGCTAAAGTGAAATATCTACATCTATCCATTGTAAAAATGAAGAAGTAAATCTTTGGGGAAAGAAATATACAAATATTTGCAGTTGTGATTTATATATTCTTAAAATAAGCTCAGAATGAAAGAAAAATGTTTCCTGACTCTTCCACTCCAAGATTAGCTTAGATTAGAATTGCTAATTTCCATTACTTCTCCAAAGAGTGATGGTATAATGCAAATGCTTCAGACCCTTTGGGGAATTCCCAGATTGTTACATGCTTGTATAAGCTCCAGTACTCTCCTGAATCATGTCCCCACCCCCAGGAAGTTCTCTGCACATCTATTTAAGTTTTATTTGTCATTTTAAGACTTTTCCAGAAGGGAAACTACTTAGTACAGAACACCTAAAGTCTATATTATAAGCCTTTGGATTATCTGTGAATTGCCAGACTATTCTTCAAATAAGTGGTGTGTCTTTTGAATACTAAGATGTGAGCTAAACACTGTTGTTATAACTCAAAATAGTAGTAACAAAGAAAATATTGATGCTATGGATTTCCCTGTGCTTAAAGTCCTTTTTTATAATTTTAACATGTTCTGTGAATCCTTGCAGTCTATAATGGAAGCAGTATTTCTTTAGAATTGAAAATGTCTAAACCAGCAGAGCCCAGTACTTCAGGGAAAAGCTATAGCAGATATTTTATTATAGGATCATGTAGGGTCATAGTGAGAAGAGCCACTACCTTTTGGTTCCTAGACTAGTGTATTCTACCTAAAGGAAAAATATCTATCTATCAGAATACATTGTAATTTATAAAACAGTACCCTAGGCACACAAAATGTCACCCAACAGGTGCCATAGTTGCCCAAGGTCAATCCAATAGGCAAGCTGTTTTTATAATGGTGGGGTGAACCAGTGGATCTGTGGGCATCATCCTCATTATTTTGCCTGTAAAATGGGTGTTTTATTCAGAAGTGAAATCATAGGGCGTTCTGTAACAGGAATGAAGCATGCTGTAAATCCAGATGGAATCTTAACAGAAGCACCCTAAGCAGGAAAAGCAAATCCACATGTAGGCTGAGTGTCACAATAGTCATCACCGCCTCTACCTGTCTTCTCTGGTGGCTGGCTGTTCCCCCTGGGAAAGGGTGCCAAGATCCGAGACCCTACATCGTTCCCTTCTCTGAAGTTATCAGTAATGGCTACCATCAGATCAGCCTTACTGAGAGAAAGCCTGCCTGCCTCACTGAGCATGGCCAATGGCAGAAACAGGCAGCTGAACGTCATTCAGGAGAGTGATGTTTTCTAAGAGCCTTCTTTACAGCTGATGCCCTTTGGTGAGCATTCACATGGAGAAATCTCTTCACATACCACTTCCCTAGGCCTTCTAGTCAACAACTTTCCTGTCTTGTTCTTTCAGTTGACTTGACAACTGAACTCTAGCACAGCCCTTAACTCACTTGCCCATAATGGGTATAAGTCAACACCTCTGTTTCTTCTTTCAGGGCTAGTGCTGGAGAGTCCTACCACCCCCGCCATTTGTCACAGCCACCTCTGACTGGCGCCTGACTTAATGCACAGCCACTAGAAACATCCTTAATTTCTTTTTTTCATAGTCAACTAGTCAAGGGAATTCCCCATCCAGCCATTGGTATCAATTGAGAAGGAAGACACATCAGTGTGGGTGAAGACCCTCGCACGGAGCCCTCACCCCACCTGCTCAGGTTGATTCCATATGTGCCACTTGCACTTGACCATGAAGTGTCACTGTGCATGCCCAGCTTCATGATCTGGTGGGTCAGACAACACCCCTAGTTCTCAGGCAGTATAATAATGTTTAAGAATTCTCTGTCCGCCAGGGACTTAAATAGCTTAAAGGGTTCTTGGGCGGGGGAGAAGGAAGAATTAGAAAGAATTAAGTCTTACCTGGGCAAGTCGGGTTGTTTTAAAATAGATAAGAAAACCCAGAACTCAGGGCTAAGAAAGCACTCGTAGTAATATTTTTTCAGCCTGTGTTGTATACTAATAATACAAATGCAGGCCAAAAACACTTCCTTGCACTTCGCTCCCAGTGTTCTCGTTCTGGACACATCACAAACAGAACCACAGTCTCTTACTGTCCCTCCCCCTTCCCACTGCTCATCCTTTGCCCCTGGGCTTACTGTGCCTCTCACCATTTCGTAGTGTCAGTGCTCTTTCTGTAACCCTGGCATTTTACAGCATTTGCCGATTTCACTTTTCATCTTGGGAATTTTCAAAGAATCAAAATTCTACATATATATCACCCAGGTTCTACCGTTATCAATACATAGCCAATCTTGCTTTATCTATACCACACTTTTTTTGTTGCCTGTTTTTTTTTTAATATTTTGTTTATTTATTTGAGAGAGAGGGAGAAAGAGAGAGAGAAGCAGACAGAATATGGGCTCCATATGAACATATGAACTCCAGACACATGCGCCCTCGTGTGCATCTGCCTGTATGTGGGCACTGGGGAATCGAACTCTGGTCCTTCTGCATTGCAGGCAAATGCCTTAACCGCTAAGCCATCTCTTCAGCCCTTTTGTTGCCTGTTTTTGAGATAGAGTCTCACCATGGAGCCAAGGTTTGCCTCAAACACACTATCTTCCTGTCTCTGCTTCCCTATACCTGGATTAAAGACACATGGCACCATGCCGAACTGTACCTTATACCTATTGTTTCTTCATTTTTTCTCTATGCCTCTTGGTTATTTTGAAGCTAATCCCAGTATTACATCATTTAATCTGTATTTTATTGTACATCTCTAAAATCTGAAAACAAAACCAAACAAAAAATGAAAAATACCATCTCCCCTAAAAAAAAGTTATTAGTTTAATATGATCAAATATCCTATTGAAGCATCTATTTTCTGATTGTTTTGTTTTGATTCTTGAAATGCAATGGTTAATGTTTTTGTTTTATACTTTAGTTCAGCACAATGAGTTTGGTTGATCTTGCTCTTAAATCTACTTAACTCTACAGGTTCTCCGTTCAGACATGCACTTGAATTCATTTTCAAAACTGAACTGAAGATGACCAATGAAATATTTCTTCATTATGAACTCAAGCATTTAAACATAATTTGTGTTTTAATCCATTGTCATTACCACCCATAGTGATTCTAAAATTGTTCTATGTTTGGCCAGTAGATGTTTATTCAAAAGCCAGGCGTGGTGATGCACGTCTTTAATCCCAGCACTTGGGAGGCAGAGGTAGGAGGATCGCCATGAGTTCAAGGCCACCCTGAGACTACATAGTGAATTCCAGGTCACCCTGGACTAGAGCCAGACCCTACCTCAAAAAAACAAAAACAGAAAAAAAGCTTATTCAAGTTAATTCCTGACTCACTTTGACATGGACCTAATAATTAATTAACAGTTTTAATAGTTCCTTATAGTTTAGGATAACAGCTTGTCTTCCAGTCTGGACATTGGTTTTTCAAAGGAGCCCTAGATTCTTTTAGTAGGAAAGGGGAAGATACCACATTCTAGGACAAGTAAAATCTCGTACTGGTCAAGACTCATGCAAGATTACTAAAAAGTTCAAGTTGAGGGCTGGAGGGATGGCTCAGTGGTTAAGGCACTTGCCTCTGGTGCCTAAGGCACTGGGTTCAATTCCCCAGAACCCACATAAGCCAGACCCACAAGGTGGTGGCTCTGGTGTTCTCTCTCTCTCTCTCTCTCTCTCTCTCTCTCTCTCTCTCTCTCTCTCTGTATTTCTCTGCTTGAAAATGAATAAATAAAAAAAATAAAGTTCAAGTTGACAACAAAGCCATCACACATAATAAAGTTTTTATTTCTGAAAAGTCATGTTCTATGAAACACTCTCAGAATGTATAAAAGTACATTTTGTATATTGCTTATATAGAGAGAGACAAAATGTACAGATTATTAACTATAACAAGACATAATTCTAGGTAAAGGATAAGGGATTTCATTGTATTGCTCTTGCACCTTTTCTGTAAATCTTAAGATTTATAATCAAATAATTCATAATCTGTAGTTTTATTTTTTTAAATTTTTACAGGGGATTATTCTTTTTATGTTTTTCATTGGTGTGCAAAGAATCAGGTTTCATTGTGATAGTTTTCAAACAGATTTTGTTTTTGATCCTTTTGTCTCATTTCTTCCTTACCCTGAAAAATTATTTTAATAAGTTGCTTTATGTTTACAAATATATTGGTTTTATTGATTGCACAATAGCTATATATTTTTGTCTTTGAAATACTTCATATATTTCATCCCAGTTTGTTTCATGAATTTTAAAAAGTACTGTGTTGTAGTTAACTTCTCATTGCTGGCAGAAAGAACCCAACCAAAAGCAGCTTGTGGAGGAAAGGGTTTATTTTGGCTTACAGACTTGAGGGGGAAGCTCCATCATGGAGTGAAAATGATGGCATGAGCAGAGGCTGGATATCACCTCCTGGCTAGCATCAGGTGGACAACAGCAATAGGAGAGTGTGCCAAACACTGGCAAGGGGGAGCTGGTTATAACACTATGAGCCTGCCCTCAACAACACACTACCTCCAGAGGCTCCAATTCCCAAATTGCCACTAGCTGGAGACCTACATTCAGAACACATAAGTTTAGGGGGGGACACCAGAATCAAACCACCACATACTGTTTATAAGTAATTATTAGAATACCAGTATTATTATTTGGCTCCTCTGTTTCAGTTACTGGTGGCAGTGGGAGCGTTAAATCTTGAACAATTATCTGGTTCCACTCAGGGAATTGCTTGAGCAGAAGTCAGGCAGGCCTGCCTTGTAAGCATCTGGTCAGCTGTTTAAACATTACACTTCCATCTCGGACTTTGCTTTTCACTCCTCTCCCAACCTCCTCACAATCATTTCACTAATGGAAACAGTTCATTGGGAATGTTTATCATTCCTGTATAGGATCTTTAGGCAAAGACTTGAATCCCCTATGGTAGATGGAGTTTCTGTGGCATTCCATGGGCAGATTTGTTAGCGGTGTACATGGAGGAGAATGAATGTTCTGCTGGTTTACATCACAGTGGTTAAAGGGGTCAAGGCACACATCTCTGACTCCTGTATATGTTAGCAGTTGGTAAGATCAATGAATGTCTTTCACAAAGTCTGTTAGAATTAATGAGTGAGGGCTTGCTGTTTTCCCCATTCCTGTAATAAAGGAAATTGAATTATGTCAAAAAGTATGATTTTTTTTTGCAGGTTAGGTTGACAACTGGGGTTGTTTAATTTCATAGACAAGCTAGTGTTTGAGGGTTTTTTTTTCAAATCTATTATTAGCAGTGAGCTGAAGAACAAAAATTTTCCACTTAATTTTCCTTGTAATCAAATTATAAAATGCAGTGTTTCTAACCATGAAAAACTGAAAATAACTTACATGCCCACGAACAGGAAAACCATTCACTTACATGACATCCATTTACTCACGTGGTGGTTAGATTAAGGTAGAGCTATATTTTCCATTTGGAAAATTTCTAAGACATACTATTAATTGAAAACTGCTTTTCTTGAAAGGCAGCTATATTCTGTGTTTGTAAAAGTAAATATTTCAGGATATACTTAATACAGAGGATGACTGTGGAGGAAATACTTGTACTTCTCTTCTGAGCGTATTTCATATTCTTGTATTTTAGAATTTTTAAATGCCAAGAATACATTAATGTATTACTGTGTTCTTATATAAATTAATGTCAATTAAAATTCAATTATGTAAACCTCACAGATGATTTGGCATAATATAACCAGTACACACATCATCTAATTTCTCCTAATAGCTAATATGCATTCAGGATGGTTACCTTTCCCTGCTGACAGAAACTGGCGAAGTTCGTGAGGATCTTAAGCTGCCAGAAGGTGAACTGGGCAAGGAAATAGAAGGAAAATACAATGCAGGTGAAGATGTACAGGTAAAGACCTATGAGAAATTTTTTTGCAAACAATATATAAAAATTTGGGAGCACTGGAGAGATGGCTTAGCAGTTAAAGTTACTCACTTGGTAAAGCCTAATGGCCTGGTTTCGATTTCCTCGGTACCCAAGTAAAGCCAGATGCACAAAGTGGCGAGTGCATTTGGAGTTCTAGTTTGTTTGCAGTGGCAGAAGGCCCTCACACTACTTGAAAATAAGCAATATTTTTTTAAAAAACTTGGCTAAACTAGTTGGCACAAAATACTATTATACGTGAAATGTAACTTAAAAATACTACTGAAATGTTGAAAATGATCTCTGTAAGGCAACTTTTTCCTGATACCTTTAAAGGTCTATTGCCAAAGAAAGTGTCAAAGTCTGGTTTTGTTTGTTTTCTTTTGCTATATTCACAGTATTAACTCCAGTTTTGTTCTGAAGATCTGCCTATGATGTATTTTTAAAGATATGAAAGGAAGGGTTGGGCAGAAGTCTCAGTAGAAAAGCTCTCACAGCTCAAGCTGGAGTAACCAGGTTCAATCACCAGAGCCCACATAAAAAAACAGAAGCCAATGCATGATAAGATAGCTCACTGACACTGATGGTGAGATGGGAGATGAAGACAGGAGAATTTCCCCACAGTGAGTGCAGCAAGGAACAGCAGAGGGAGAGGCCAGAGCGAGAAACCCTGCCTCAAATGAGAGGTGGACAGGGAGGACTGACCTGAAAGGTATGCTTTGACCTCTATGTGTGTGCTGTGGCATGTGTGCACCTGCACTTTGTACAATCATGTGGACATGTGCATGCACGCACACACACACAAAGATGAAAGGAAGGGCCAAAGGAGAGGAGATTTACTCTTTATTAAAATCTTCAGAAGTGTAGCATTGAGTGAATGGTGAAAGGTATTTACAGTTCTTGGAAACTGGCAGGAACATATTTGATTAGATTTTCATAATTTTCTACTCAGACATTTGTAAAGAAAATAGATTACTTGTTTTAATATTTTACTTATTTATTTGCAAGCAGAGAGTCAGAGAGAGAGAGAGAGAGAGAGAGAGAGAGAGAGAGAGAGAGAGAGAGAGAGAGAGAGAGAGAATGAGCACGTCAGGGCCTCCAGCCATTGCAAACAAACTCCAGATGCATGCGCCACTTCATATGTCTGGCTTTAACGTCTGGCTTTCAATGAGTACTGGGGAATTGAACCTAGATTGTCTGGCTTTCCAGGCAAGTGCCTTAACTGCTAAACCATCTCTCCAGCCCCTAGATTATTTGTTTTAGATTGTCCCTTTCAAGTTCACTGTACAGAGTATCTACAAATACACGGTTTATGGTGAACGAAATCTGTCTTCTTTATGTACTTATTGCCTTTTGACTAGCTTTTGTCTGCCTCTTCCCTCCAGGTGTCTGTCATGTGTGCCATGAGTGAAGAGTATGCTGTAGCCATAAAACCCTGCAAATAAACAGGAACACCGGGCATGAGCGAACTGCTTCGGTCTGGTTCAAAGGCAGACCTGCAGTTTGCTTCTCAGTTGTCACCAAAGCTATGACCTTCATAAGCAGCCTCATGTTTGTTTTGTTTTTATTGTTCTGAAATTGTGCTGGTTTAGTTTTGCAGGCCGTTGTTAACTTAAAAAAATTAAAATGTGTAGTTTTTGTAAAGTGTCTTTCCTATAACGTTCCTGTGGTTTTCATAATGTGAGTGGAAGAAACAGACATGGCAGCTTCTGCACATGTCACTTGTCTGAACAAGTCCCTCCTGGGTGTTGATACAATGGTTAACAAACAGGCTTTCAAATTAAACACTGTAGCAGCTACTGGAACGGAAGTGCCCCACTGTCACGGTTAATTGCTCTGCATTAATTTTGGACTTCTTGTCAGAATTCATAGATTATGGAATGGAAGTCAGTTTTAGCCTCTGTGTAGCAAATGTAAAACCTTGTCTTGATGGCCGTATACAGTCATATTACCTCTGTCAGTATTCTCTGTCAAACTGATGTTGACCTTATACCCATAGGTGGGGTTCTAGGACTTGCTGTGTTGACAGAGGAACATTGAATTGTTGGGTGAATATAAGCATCCAGATGGTGAGGAAGACAAAAGACAATGGCAAATATGGAGATATAAAAAGTAGACTTTGGAGGCCTTTGTAATCAGCATAAAAAATACAAAGTGCTTTTAGGTTGTATCTTGTTTTCAACTTTTGTTCCCCATCCTCTAGCCCCCACCCCCCAGCATTGAAAACACTGACCTGCTTTACAAAATACTCTGCAGTCCTTTCTTTCCAGCCATGTTAAATTAGTGTGCGTATTGTTCGGTAATCCTGCCTTTCTAGCCATTTGTAAGGAGATTTTTTTTTTTTTACATTATACTGAAACTGGAAATTCTTAAGTTAGTTTGAAATTCTTGCCTTTAAATTATTCAATTTATGTACACTTTTTCTAAGTGAAATGCAAGTAAATCATGGAAGAAATGTTACTTTATATGAACACTGTTAACCAAAAGTATACTTTTCCTGGTTCTCTTTTGACTTAATTCAGTTACTAAAGTGAAATGTAACTAGGAAGGAATTCTATAAACTGGATTACTTTAAAACATTTTAGGTGACAGCCCTGCATTTTTGTCTACTCTTTTGGATTGTATGTACATTGAGTCCAAAATTTTAGACAGGTCCTCCAGGGTTTATATTGACTTAATAGCAGTCAATATATGAGTGAAACTGAACAAAATCACCCTCTTGGTGATGCCTGGATCGTCTAACACTGGTTCTGAGAGCTCCTGTCATGCCTTGACTTAATAACTGATATATAACTAATCAGTGACTTGAAATACCTTTGAAACATAAGAGCCCAAAGTTTTAGTTCCTTCATTTGGTACACACTTTTCAATCTTGCCTTGGCCTCAGCAAACCATTTGGTGAAGAATCAAGCAAGAGAACCCTCAAGCACAAGCAATGTGGAGGGTTTAGTTGATTTCAGTATGACATGTTAGCTTTTGCCCATCCAAAGCACAATTAGAAATTAGGCTAAATTCTTTCATTTTCTATTTGAGTACTACATACTGCTCTAGTTTTTGAATGTTCTATCTAATATGTGTCTTGTGTGTACTGGTTGACATATCATAGGAATTCCAGAAAGTTATTAATCTGTGCTACTATTTGCTGGTCACTTGGCTGGCCCCAGCTAATAACCACACTAGTATTTTGACTTAGTATTAATTCTGGATTAGCATGCCCTTGTTCTTCCTAACTTGTCAAACCTCACATAAATATATCTTCAGTTGCAATGCCAGGGTGTACAGATGGTAATGACACATTGCAATCTCCATTTTTTGACTGGCAAGGCTTATTTATGCATAAGGATTTCATTTTAAATACTATATGAAGTGTATATACTCTAATATATAAGGATAGATTTTAAAGATATGGGACTGTTTATTTTCACATAAGTCAGTAGATGTTTCTCTAGAATAAAATAATTTCATTTAGTAAAGCTTTATAAATTATATAAAAGGAAGCAGGGAACATATATTTTTTAACATAGAGCAGAAATGACGTCATTCTTTTCTGACTTCAGAGAAATGTTAAAAGTTGATTCCTAGTATTTGTTGTACTTTTTGTAGTATATGTTAAATTTCACAAGTTACCATGTATAGAATGTATACTGTCATGTTGATAAATTACAAAATGATACCCCTTTTGTCTGTACACATTTCACCAATTTATAGACAGTATTAACAGGTTAAATATTTCTTTGTAGAACCACAGGTTTTATTTCTACTGTGAAGACTTTGTTACAAAGCTGTATGCCCTCTAACAGATCCACCCCTCACTGTTCCAGCCTCACATGTGTGTCTCATAAGTAACCATGATGCTTCTTTCACGCTTCCTTCCAAGGCTGCCAGGCACTCATTGCCAACCAAGCTCTTGACTCTGTTTCCCTTAATGATGCAAACTTCTGTACCAGTACTTGATATTAATTACTAAAACCCCCTGCAGCCAGACCATGATATCAATAACAGAGGATGCTGCAGTGAAATGTTTAGGTTATGCCTTTTGAGAGCATGAGTTCTTCATTGCAGCTCCATGCAAGTGTGTCATCTCCACACACAGCTTCTTTGTTCTTGTCCCAGAGTCCTTCCTTCCAACAGTTAAAAGTACTGGAGTCTGGTAGTGCCTCAAATGTTGCTTTTTTTTTTTTTAATTTGCAACTGTTTCAGAATTTGTTTTGTATTTTTAAGGTTTCTCAATTAGATTGTTTCTAGTTAAACTGAAATTGAATGCATTATTCTCAGGGCTTTTTGTGCTAAGAGCTGAACTTTATTATTTTAAAGCTAATTGCCTGAAAGTATATTGCAAAGTTTTGCCAAGTCATGATACTTTGAACATATTAAAGCATCCTTAATATCAGCATATTTAAGCTATATGGTAGTAATTAAGAAGAATGGGAGTATCAGTATCAGCTCTATTGGAGCCTTGCCGTAGTTTTCATTTTAGAATAGATTTGGGTGGTCTGAACTTGGAAGTCCATCCTTACTGATGTAGCTGATGGCATTCTTTTGGTATGGACCCCAAAGATAGTTTTAGAGCCAGACATTGATACACTGGTTCTCAGGCATGTTCAAGGATAACAATGAAAATTCACTAACACTCTTTGAATACCTTAAAATGTTTACATACTAAATTCTATGATCTAGAAACACATTTACTAAGAGAAACAGCTCTTTAGTATAAAAGCAAAAATACATTTCCATAAACAGTATATTATGCAGTTTCACATCTTGTATTTAGGCAGAATATGATTTTCAAACCTTTTTCTGCTAACATTCACACAATAGGCAAAGTTTTTTTTTAAATCTAGGATGCAAATTCTTAAAATTGAGAAGATTTAATCTACTAACTTTTAATCTATTAAACTTCCTCTCTGAATTGAGTATAGAACATCATTATTTGATTTAAAAGGAACATTTTAGTTGAATTTAGCCTACAGAACACAGATGTTCTTTGGGAACATGACTTGAAGTCGCAATGTAATTCAGAGTTTTTCCAATAAACAAACATCTGAACACCAACATAACTACCAAGTGAGGTCAAGTGCCTGAAAAGTGCTGTCTGCATCTAATAAGTACATTTTCTTTATGTGACAGATGTATCTTCTATCAGTGCATATCAGGCTGTCACCTGCTAGAAACATCCCTAATGACAGACTTTGCCATTGCTACTCTTCACTTCTTAAAACAGGTAGAAAAAGAAAGATGCTTCCCTAAAACTATTTCTTGATATTGGCAGGATTTGGTTTATCCCATTTCTAGATTGCACTTTTTAAAAACACTGGACACTATATTCAGCAATGATTGAACAGCTTGTCCTAAGTCATAGTTGTGTTCATTTTTTTTAGGATGGATTCTTTATTGTGGTTAATATCTACCATAAATAAGCCCTCCTAGAGTATACTGCAAATTACTAGTCCTAAACTGTGGTACAGAAATGACCAGTTCTAAATTATCACGTACTTTTAGCCTCTTATCCCAAAAGGAAATGGATGAAATGACATTGTCTTATCCATTGGCACTTTATTAATATATTTTATTTGCCTTGAGTATAGGATAACTTTTGTAAAGATAACTCTTGATTTTACTTTCAGACTCAAATGTTTTAGTTAAAACTTGAAAATTGTAAGATATGTAGTATGGATATTACTCTTCTGTGTTTTACATTTAAAATGGATAAAATTCAAATGTTAAGTCTTCGGCTATACTAAAATATCCTTTAAGATATATATAGGTAAATCTTATCAGTCAGAACATTTTGTTATATTAAAATATGTTTGTTGGTTAACATCAGTTATATAGATAAAAATAAACTTAATTTAACAGCATGTACCATTTTTGTTTATGTACATTATTGGGTGGGGTTGGGTTTTATGAGAAAAGAACTTATTCTCTGGTGCAGGCTATCCTGAACTTACAACATTGGGATTAACAAAAACTATAGGGACTTTTAAAGTTGGACTGAATGCATGGTATTTTACATCATGGATGGTTATGTTTGTGGGGTCAGGGCAGAATGTGGTAGAATGATTCAGATATCCCCCACAAACTTAGGTGTTCTGAATGCTAGATCCCTTAAGCATTCAGCCCCTTTTAAAAGAATCTACATTCTTCCTGCTGTCCCAATGCACATTCCCTTCCTTTCTGTGCCATCTCCATCTGCTCACACCACTCCATTTCCATGCAATGCAACCCTGCACAGGTTCTCAGGACATAGGCAGGCAGAACGAAGTAAGCCTCTCATACAAACTGCTTGTAGCCCAGTCCCGACAAAGTTCTTTCTTCCCCTCATAAACCAAACTTCACAGATTGTACTTCTAGGTTTTTTTTTAAAGTTTGCAAAATGGACAAATAAGCTAATTTATCCAAAGGGAATGAATTAAAATGAGAGGTAAAATAGTGAACTATAAGCTTCTTCCATATGTGGTCCATGAAGGAGAAATATCAAAATGAGAAAAAAACATAAGAGCTCAGGAGATGGCTCAGTGGACAAAGCATTTGCCATGAAATTTTTGAGTTTGGATCCTCAGATTCCATGTAAAATCCAGAAGCTGTGGCAGGTGTCTGTAATCCCAGTGTTTTCATGGCAAGAAGGGAAACAGAGATAGGAGAATTTCCCAGAACTTGTGAAGAATGAGAGACCTTACTTCAAAGGAGGTGGAAAGCAAGCACTAACCCAAAAGTTGTCTTTTGACCTCCACATCCAAGCCTTTGCACATGAAATAAGTAAATAAAAAATAATCTATTGTTGCTTTTTATTTTTATTAAATTTTGAAATATTTATATACAAGCAGAGAGAGATAGAAAAAAGGCAGACAGAGAGAATGGGTGTGTAGCCGCTGCCCAAACTCCAGATGCATACACCACTGTGTGCATCTGGCTTTACTGTGGGCACTCGGGAATTGAACCAGGGTTGTTAGACCTTGAAGGCAAGAGATTTTTACCACTGAGCCTCTCCAGCCTTGCTGATGCTTTTTAAATAAGGAAGATAAGTAGACTGTTTCATTCAAATTGGACATGACCTGGAAGCTTTCTTCTAGCCAGATTTCATAGTGCCAGAAGGTTCTATACAGGCTGCTAGACTGAAAAAGCCATCAACACTCTTCCCACTGTTGGACCCTGCATGTCACACAACCAACCATCCAGGTAATGTGTCCCCACTGGTGCGAGGATGGCATCACCATTACGGGGGAAACCAACCACTTTTAGATTAGATTTGAGGCCTGCTCCACAGGAGGGAATTTATGCCTATTCTTCAAAATCTCATCCAAAGCCCATAGCTAGTCATAGACCCTGGGGGGTAGGGAGAGCTGCTACTATTATTTTAATAAATAGCACATACTAAATAAGACATGCTGTGCCTGTCAAACTACTTTCTCAATATTAGCATGTATACTCAGAAATTTGTGCTGCTATCAATTTTGGTCAGAGAATCATATTTATTTATTTTTTTTTGAGATGGGCAGCAGTTACTGCAGATACCTATAACTGGTCAAAGTGTTGCAAATAAGTGACTTGTTGAGAGCACAGCCCCTAAATGAGATATCTGTATCACCTCCTCCAAGGCTCAGGGAAGAAGGGGCAGAAAGAATATAAGAGCCAGAGGATGAGGAGTCCTGTAAAAGAACATCTTCCAGATATGACATGGCTGTTGGACTCATGAACTTACCACAGTCATGAACAAGATTGGGCCTGTAAACATTTTGTCATAGCTGTAAGAGGGGTTCATGAGGACCCCCCCCAGGAGCTGTTAGCAATTAAGGGTTGTTATGGGAAGAGGGACAATTTTTTACAACAGTATAGTCACCAGTAAGTTGTTCATTGTTCAGGCTCTGGTAAATAACTCCCCAACAACCAGTCTCTGTCAAGCAACCCTTATTAAACTCAGTGGGTCACCAAAAAGAAGTTATCAAAGTAGAAGAGGTAGAAAGAAGGGGTTCAGCAGGAATGGGAAGGGGGCATACAAAGATAATGGGGTAAATAGATCAAAATACATTATATACATTATGAAATTACCAATCCAAAAATTATTAAAAAGCAGATCCTGGACAACAAGTAAAAATTGGAATTTACCAGAAGGAAATGGGGTGTTTTGCAGAATGAAGAAACAGATTCAGTGAGGACAAAAAACCATGGTTTTGGCATTTTCACCAACAAAAAGAAAAAAAACCAAATGCTAGTGTTCTATTTTTGCATCATGGTGCTAAGAATAAAAATAGAAAAGTAGACACCTCTGAGGCCCCAGCTTGGATGGAGAGGCCGCCCGCTTAGTTAAGGGCAATACACCATGACTATTTCACTGATACTACATGTGAAGATACAGAGGGAAATGATGACCAAAAAATCAGGTGCTATTAGCAAAAGAAGGGGGGTTGAAGGTGAATAGCTTAAAAATCACAAATGTCCACCATGGTTTATGCTATATGAGGTCCACTTATATAAGGAGATTGAGGATCAGAGAGATGAGTTATTTCTTCAACATCACACAACCAGTAGAAGACAGAACCAGTGACTGAACCCTGTCAGGGTAGGGGGAAGGAGAAAAGAATAAAAAATAGTCCATACCAAAGAGTTATGGAAATTCCCAAGGACAGTGAGAGAACAGCTGAGAAGTGTGAAAGGGTGACTCAGTGAAAATTAGGAAGCCAAGCCATGCACAGCACCAGATGCATAGCTCTCAGCAAGAGGAGGAGCGCAGAGGCCTCATCCTAAGGCAGCTTGTTTTCTCCTTGTAGGTGGCACCAGGGATTGAGCCACCAGAAATAGGCTAAACAAAGGCTAAGAGCAGCTCAATGGTAAAGTGCATGCCTTGCAAACACAAGGGCCTGTGTTCACTCATAAGTAATCTGTAGACTTCTGAATATATCAGTCCACGTCTGCAATCCCAGTGTTTGGAAGGCAGAGACAGGAGGATCCCTGGAGCTCACTCCTGAAGTTGCCTTCTGGCCTTCATGTACACATAAGCACACATATGTGTACACACACACACACACACACAAATAAAAAAAGAAGGGCTGGAGAGATGGCTCAGCGGTCAAGGTGCTTGCCCGGTTTGATTCCCCAATGCCCATGTAGAGCAGGATGCATGGGGTGGCCCATTCATCTGGAGTTCCTCTGCAGCAGCTGGGGGCCCTGGCATGCCCATACTCTTTGTCTGTCTCTCTTCTATTTCTCTCAGCTTGCAAATAAAAACAAAAGAAATACAGAAAAGTCTGCTAATCAGTAAGAAGATCCCCAAACAGAATGGAACATGATGTCTAAACCAACAGATGCACAACGCAGCATGGGACACGAAAGAGCAACGCTGCTCGGTATCTCCCCAAGAGCTGAACTGAGTCCAAGTGTGCTGATGGTCTTTAATGTTTACTGGTAAAAATGGTCAGTGACCTCAACGGATGATAGACTCATGCAGGGGAATTTAATCCAGGACCTGGAGAGGAAAGTCAGTAACATAGAGGGAAAAAACCCACAAAAATGGATGAGAGAGCCAGCAATATGGGGAAAAAAGCAACATGGAAGAAAACAATCAATGAGGGGATTGAAATGTTGAAAAATGAATGAAATGTTGGAAATGAAGGCATCAATTGATTTAATCATCGAAAGTACTAAAACGAGTAAAAGAAAGAGGTTCAGGGATGGAGGACAAGGGGAAAGAAATATTATATTCAAACATAGACACAGAAGAAAACAAAACATCACCACAATGTCCAAAGACCCTAGGATATCATCAAGAGCCCAAGCCTAAGAGTTTATGGGACAGAAGAAAGAGCTGAGATAACAAAAACACAGAATTTAGTAAAAAAAAAAAATTATAAGAGAAAAATTCCCAAAAAGACTGGACATTAAAACACCAAAGACATTTAGATCCTAAAGGAGACATGATCAGAGAAGAATCTCTCCACAGCATATAGTCAAGATGCCAAAACTACAAAGCAAAGAAATAATGCCTCGTGCTATAGGAGGAAAACACCAATGCAGTTACAAAGACAGCACATCATATCCTCAGATGTCTCCTCGGCAACTCTAAAAGCTTGGAACACATGAAATGATATAGTTCAAGCTCTGAAAGTAGGTATCAACCAAATTATGATACCTAGCAAAGCTATCTTTTAAGATACACAGAGAACTAGGTAGAGAGTTGAGAATGACCTTGATCTTTCTGATCTTCCTGCCTCCACCTCCCAGATCCTGAGATGACAGACATGTAGTGGTTTATTCAATGCTGGGGATGGAACTTAGCATGCTTGGCAAGCACTTTCCCAACTGAGCTAGATCCCAAGCCCCAGCACAAACTTTTTAAACATTGTTTTTAATGTTCCCCCAACCATTAAAGTAGTAAAGAAATGGTATATCACATTCCTAACCCCTTGCCTGGTCCCCTTCACATTCATAAATGAGTACCAAAGAACTAGTCAAACATGGAGCCTTTATAAACAATATTCTTTGGTAGTAATAAGCTTGCTCTCTGGAGCTCATTGTTTGCACAAGAGGGCTTTAGGTGAAGGATGTGTGTCACATGGGACAAACCTTGAGGTTTATTAGTCCAGACCTACTGGGTGTTCACTAGCTAGCTCATTCTTGCTGATCTAGCCCTGCTGCTGATGTATGGAGATGTGACCCAGCTCTGCCATGCTTTCTTCACCATGGTGAAACTTTCCCTCAAAATTATAAGCCCCAAATAAACCTTTCCTTCCTCAAGCTGCTTCTGTTCAGGCTCCCCCCCACCACCCAGCAATGAGAAGGTAACTGCAACACTATCTGTCCTTTCATGAGAAAGAAGGGCACAACGCCCGTTTTCTGTAGATGGAGCGCGACAGCACCTCCTGGATATCTTTCACTTGTCCTTCAGGGTTTCTCTGATGTGAGGCATGGGACACTCCTGGCAACCTCCCTACCAACACTCACACATTGACAACCTCAATGCTCAAGGGAGTTAACACCAAAGGACAGCCTTCATGGGTGGAGGACAGGAAACTGGACAAATTCTTCTTGCGGAGTGAAAGAAAAGCTGATCGAATGTGCGTTTGGGCACAAAGCTGATAGAATTGCCATTATTTCTTCTTCTGATTTGTGCTAGAATTCACTGGGGAAGCTATCTGGCTTCTTTTCTTTTTTCATGGTTCAAACACAGACTTTATTGTGTGATGATATCTGTGGCTTGACTATTTCAGTGAAACTACCACATTATCTCTTATGCTAAATCAAGTGTATACAGACCAGCATAGACTCCTTAGCCATCTTTATTTTATTTTATTTTTGTCCAAAATTAGATACATTGAATGAACAAATATTGTGATGGCTTCTTTTCTTATAGGAAGGTTTAAACTTACAAATAAAATTCATTTAAGAGAACAGGACTATTCAGACCTCCTACTTCTCTTTCAGTAAGTTCTGATAAGTTGTATTTTTCTAGGAGTTTCTTCATTTTATTTGCTTTGCCATATTTTGGATGGGACAACCCTGCTGCTGAAGACACCACATGCACCAATTGCAAGAAACAGATAAATAGAGCTGAAACTGTGTTGGAAGCTTACTCCAAACTATCCATAGGGCCAGAGTTGCTGTGCAGGCTGCTGGGGGTGAAAAGTCATCAATGTTTTAACAGCAGTAGACCCTGTATGTTATACAATCAACCAGGCAGCTAAGATGTTTCCACAGGCACAATAGAGACATGATGGTTATAGGGGAAACCAACCACGTGCTGACTAAATTTGAGGCCCACTCTGGTCTGGTACTGTAAACCTAGTCAAAAGATGGGAGGCCATAAGCCATAGTGGGAGGGGCACTGTCATTGTAGTTTTACTAAATTTCCATGTTATAACCATCAACCTGCCTTTGAAATATCTATGTTTATGCCCATAGATTAGTGCTGCTCACAGCTTTGGTCAGAAAAGCTTTTTATTTTTTTAATTTGTAAGTATCCTGAAGAGACTCAAAACTCATCAAAGTGCTGAGAATAAATGAATACTGTTTGGTCAACACTAGATGGGACATCTGCATCACCCCTCTCCTTGAAGGCACAGGGGACAATATGGGAGAGGAGGTAGAACAGATGTGTCAGAGATGGGGAGGAGTGCTATGGAACTCGGTCATGACGTGGGTGTTGCTCTCTTGCACTCATAGCAGCCGTGGTTATCTGGGAAAGATCTTGTGAACAAGATGTGGCGTGTCAACATTCCATCATGGTTTGAGGAGGGCCTCATGAGAAGCTACCCCTCTCTGATGTGCTAATGGCAGCTAATAGTCGCTGTGGGAGAGGAGGACATTTTCTTCAGCATTATAGCTACTGGTAAGCTGCTACAGCATATGCAAGCCACCCTAATTAAACTCAGTGAGTCACAATGCAAAAGGAATCAAAGACAAAATGGGTTCCAGAGACATTAGATGTACCATATGACCCCCCTATGCCACTCCTTGGCATATACCCTAAAGTCTCTACACATTACTATAGAGACACTTGCTCATCCATGTTTACTGCTGCTCAATTCACAATAGCTAGGTAATGGAACCAGCCTAGTTGCCCTTCAACTAATTAGTGGGTAATGAAGATGTGGTTTACACAAATGGAATTTTATTTAGCTATAAAAATAAAATTATGAAATTTATAGGTAAATTGATGAATCTGGGAAAGATTATACTAAGTGAGATAACCCAGGCTCAGAAAGTCAAATGCTCTGTTTTCTCTCATATATGATCTCTTGTCATATATGGATCCTACTTCAAATGTTTAGCTTGGTGTTGTAGTCAGCTTTCTAGTTGTTGTGCAGAAAGAGCCCAAACAAAAGTGGCTTGTGGAAGAATGGGTTTATTAGGCTAACGGACTCAAGGAAAGACTCCATCCTGGCTGGAAAAACGATGGCATGAGCAGAGGGGTGGACATCACCTCTGCCACAGCATTGCAAACAGTGGCAGGAAGATGTGCCAAACACTGGCAAGGGGAAGCTGGCTTATAACCCCATAAGCCTGCCCCCAACAACACAGCTCCAGAGAGGTTGTAAAATCCAAACTGCCATCAGCTGAGGATCGATTATTCAGAACACATTCATTCGTTTGTGGGAGACACCTGGATCAAACCATGACACTTGGTATGTGAGTTGGAATAAAAATCAGTAGTGGAGGCTGGGAAGCTAGAAAGAGATCATAAGGGGGAAAGGAGAACTTAAAGGGATATGTAAGAGGGGAGGCAGAATACTGGGTTGCTTGCTTGCAAAGCCTGCCAGCCCCAGTTCAATTCCCCAGTCACACATAAAGCCAGATGTGCATTCATTTGCAGTGGCGAGAGATCCTGGAGTGTACCCTACATCATATACATATACGTAGACATATACATATACATACATAAATAAAAGTATTTTTTAAACAATAGGGAGAACCAGGATCAAAAAGGAAGTGATCCCAATCCACACAGCTGTCCTGGAAAAATCCATACTTTTTTTTTGAACCACAAAGAATGACAGATGATGTGCAACCCCAACTGCTGACTGGACCTTCTCCAGAAACACCTCCATCGATCTGCAGGGTCCTGTCTAGCACTTCTTATCATCTCCTTCCAACTCCTCTCTCTTCTCTACATCACCTTTGGGAATCCTGTCTCAGGGGACAGGGACTCCCTAGGATGCCTATGGATTTTCGGAATCACATTGGAATCGGTTATCATGTCTTCTTTTTCATCTCTAATGCCATAAATGTGGATCCTCTCTCTTAGTGTTGGTAAATCTGGCTTAGAGTTTGTCAATCTTCTTTTTCTTTTTTTTTTCAAAAATAGAAAAGTGTGGGTATTTTTCCACTAAGAAGAGTGTATTCTTTAATAGAACTGTATTTGAGTAAGAATTCCATACAAATAAAACATATACCTTAATGTGAGAAAGCAAGGAAGAAATATTTACATTACCTTGACTACCTGGGTAATTGTTATAAATCATTACCCCCCCCCAGAAAATACATATTTTTCATGTTTATTGCAAATGCAATTTTCAAGACTTGGTTCTCCCACCTCTCTCCTGGGCCTCTGGTTCCCAAGCAGTCTCCTTGCAATCTTGTTCTATCCAACTTGTGCATCTTTCCAAAGAAACAACTCTTTTGTTCCACTGATATTTAAAAAAATATTTTATTTGTGTGTGGGGAGCACCAGGGTCTCTTGCTACTGCAAAGGAATGCCCATCTGGCCTTATGTGGGTGTCTCAGAAAATGAATCCTGCTGGCCGCTTTTCAAGAAAGCACTTTAATCACCTAGCCATTTCCCCAGAGCCACAACCCCCTCCCACTTCATTCCCTAATTTGAATAATTTCTTCCCGTCTACTAGTTTAGGGGTTTGAATACTCTTGTTTTTCCAATGCCTTAAGTTTCATCATTAAGTTTTTACTTGAGTTCTTTCAAACTGTTTAATATGGGCACGTCCACTTTAAGACTGTCATTATTGTATCCCAACGATTTGACTTTTTTTTTTTCCGTTTTCATTCAATTCTGGGAGTTTGGGGTTCCTTGACTTCTCAATGACCATTCATCATTTACTGGTATGTTGTGAAATCTCCATATGTTTGTGTGTTTTCTGTAGTTTCTCTGGCTTTTTTAGCTTTATGCTAACCATTATGGTTAGAGAGAATATCAGATGTTATTTCTTACATTTTCTTGTGTTTCTTACTTTTTCCTCTAGCATTTTCAAAGTTTCTTGTTTTACACTAAGGTCCTTAATCCATTTGGTGTTATTTTTATTGTAAGGTGAGAGATAAAGATTTACTTTCCTTCTTCTACATGTAGATACACAGGGCTTTAAAAATATTTATTAATTTTAATATTTACTAATACTCCAATGAGTACTTTTGGCATTTGTCAAAAATAAAGT
>PVHP010013199.1:0-41446 GCA_004024765.1 Zapus hudsonius | reverse complement strand
ACAATGTTCCCTGAGCCTCGGAGAACATGCTAAAAGTCTCCTTTATTGTTGGACTCTTGACAGCCTCTTCTTTTATGCTTTGATGAGTGTTGTATCTCCATATAACAGGTTCTTTGCTGTATCTCCATATAGCAGCGACATTAGCACCCATGTTTAATCTGCCACTTCCTATGCAATGTTTCCTGGACCCTGGCAAGTGAAATAGAGATGGTGCATCCAGTGCAAGGCCCTCAGCTTTTTCTTCATATCATTCCGATGAGCCTTAGGTCTCCCTAATATTCACTGCCATCTGTAAAATGCAGGTTCTCTAGCCAAGAATGAGAGCAACATTAACAAAAAAGTATACACATATACATTTAGAAGGCTTTTGGATGGGCATAACCTCTCTATTTTTTCATATTTATGGTCAAAACTTAGATACATTGTATGAGCAAGTCTTATGGAGATATCCCCATTTCCCTCCGTTTTTTAAAAAGCTAGAAGCTTCTCTAGGATTTATGATCTTCCAAACCATAGGATTTGTTCTTGGTTCTCAGCACCAGGCATGAGTTCCTGTCCACTGAGTGGGCCTTTCATATCAAATCAGAAAGCAATTGGTTTGCCCTATAAATTGTGTACCACTATTGCACCAGTGGGTACATCTTGCCTGGCTGGTTGATTTTGAAACTTGTAGGAGCCACTGTTTGTTCATACCGAATCCCCCAGTAGCTTGCATATCACTTTCCCGTACTATGACAGCTAGCTGGGAGGGAAATGGCTTCCATCTCAGTTCCAACTTGATTTTACAGTGTCCTACCATTGCAGCCTGTAGGTTCTCACCATCTAGTTCTGGTGGTTCACCTAGTGCTTTGGAAATAGCCTCGTTAACCACTCTTACCAGCAGCTCATTGTTTGTGTGGGTGTGGGGGAGGAGTGGGGGGTAACCCATCTCTAGCACTGGGATTTATCTACAACAAGCTATGGTTTTAAAGTAAAGCTTGTTCCATCTCAGCAGGGTACTTCTGCCCAAAGTATCTCTCTCTTTCTGTCTCTGAGACCTGTTCCAAGCTACCTGGTCTTCCTTCCTCTAGAGGGACAAGTACATCTGGGTTTGGTGCACTCACTGGGGACTGGGACCTGTACTGAGCAATCTTATCTCTTTTTAAGGATTTATATATATTTTTATTGTTAAAATTTTGTGCCTTCATAAAATAAAATATTTTAATCTTCAAATTTAATATTTTATTTAAATATTATTATTTTTCAAAATTCACTGGCTTTTAAACGTCTAAATATTTTAGATGGGAAATGAGCCAAGATCAGGAGACCAACTTTCCCAGCAAGTAAAATCAATTTAGCCATCCTGAGTCACTAAGAATTTTAGACAATAACTGAGTCAGCGAAGGACATAACTCATTGTCAGATGACCAGGCAGAACACAGGAGGAGGGCCTCAGAAACTATAGGTCAGGAAAGCATGGCAAAGAAAGACAACCATGTGTCCAGAAAACAAAACAGACAAAATTAATATTGAAAGAGAAAGGAATGTTCTAGAATGTTCTTCTGGAAGATGGTCCTGAAGCACAGACTCCAGAATGACCAGCATCTCGGAAGAGTGCCAGGTTAGGGATAGCTCATTGTATTCTCTGTGCTGGTATCTCATACTTATTACATGGGGAAGTCTATTGACTGTATCCATTTTAAAAGATTTTAGTCTCAAATGTACTAAAAAAATGAAATTCAATTAAATAATACCACAATGTTTAAGACCTTAATGTTGGGCAAGATTTTAAAAATTTCTAAATTACAATTGCTACCAAGCCAGTGTATTCTTGCTCAAATTTTAATTATTAAACACACACATCTGCTTTTTGCTGTGACATAGAAACCAAATGGCAAAATCTTTGATCCTACCTCAACATAAATTTTTTTGTGTCCAGATTTCATGTTTTTGATTATTTAAAACACTTTAATATTTTCACTAATCATACTTGTTTCTGTATTTAAAATAAACAGCAGGAGAATTGATTATTTTTAAAAAGGTCACTAATTATCATTAACACTATGATCCAGAAAATCCATGTTATGAGAGCCATTATAGGGAGCTTGGCACATGCCTGGCCATCCACTAGATGATGACACAGGCACCCTCAGCCTACTTGTGACAACCAAGAATTGTTTCCAGACATTGCCAGTGTTTACTGGGGGCAAAGTTTGTCCCAATCTCAAACCACTGATCTAAGCTGAGGTCCAGTGCCTATCTATCTTCTGTTTGGTTTAGTAATTATTGACTCATTCACTCAAAAGTTATTTTACAGAATTCCTACTATATGCCAGGCACCATTTCCCAGACAAAGTAAATAAATAAGTGGATGCATCATACAAAAAAATATGCAGAATTTAAAAGGAATGATTAAATATATCTTGAGATACACGAATTTCAGGAACATAATAGTCAATAAGCTTTGCAAAATTAAGAAGTGCATTGGTAGAATTTCAGAGAAAACAAGTGAATGAAAGCACAAAATTTAGGAAACAAAAGTAGTCTCTTGAGGCTGGATATATTTAGGCAGGAGTATAGAGAGTACTTCAGGGGAGTAGTAATGTTTTATTATGTTTAGTAGTAAGTATATAAAATTCCATGGGCTAGAGAGATGGCTCAGCAGTTAAGGCACTTCCTTACAAAGCCTGATGACCTGGGTTTGATTCCCCAGTACCCATGTAAAACCAGATGCACAAAGTGATACATGTGTCTGTAGTGTGTTTGCAGCGGCTGGAGGCCCTGGCTCACCCATTCTGTCTGCATCTCTTTTCTCTATTTTGCTCTGTTTATAAATAGAGAAATATATTTTAAAATTCATCTTGAATTTTCCCTATCACCCTATATTATAAAGGATGGTTTATACTCATTCAATATTCAATAATATAGGCTTCAAGGGTGTTGTAGACAGTTTCCACCATAATTGGATTAACATCCAAACCAGACACAGTTTAGGGGAGGAAGAGGTTTATTTCAAGCTTATAGATCCAGGGGGGAAGTTCCATCAGTGGCAGAAGAAGCTGTTTCCATACATCCAAGCAGAGAGAAGCAACCAGTGAGCAAAAACCAAAAGCTATAAATTCATAACCCCCTACCCCATGAACTCATCTAGTATGACCATCAAGGAGGGTCCTTAGTGGGGTGGAAACAGAGAGGAGGGAAATGGGAGCACCATCACAAGATTTACTCATACAATGTATATAATAGTTGACAGTAAAGATATTTTTAAAATAGCAAAAGCAACAAACACAAGCCTATAGCAAACAAAACCCCAGACCTCAAACCTCTCTGTATACCTTTGGGCTGGACTACTGGATCTACCTCCAGTGATACCTCCTCCAGCCAGTTGGCTAGATACTCAAATTATAAGCTTTAATAAAACAACTGAGTCTATAGGAAACATACATTGAAACTACCACACTCTGCACAGAGCCTCCAAAAGATTTATGATCATCTCACATTATAAATTATATTCAGCTCAATTTCAAAGATCCCCATAGTCTTTACCAACTTTAAGATTGTTCCAAAGTCCTAAGTCTTATCTGAGATTCAATACTGCCTCTTAACAATAAGCTTTTTAAACTCAAAACAAGTTACCAACTTATAATGGCACAAAGTAAACATTCCCATTGCTATAATGTATAACAAGAGAGACTTGAACCAATGTAAAGTCAATAACCATCAGGTAGACATCAAACATCTGCAGTGAAAGTCCAATATCCATATCCAGTGATGACAGTCTCTGGATTTCCAGTTTCCATCACTCCAGCTGGGCTGAATGGCCAGAGGATAACTTCCATCCTGAGCCAACAGCTCTCCATGGTAGCCTCTGCACAGTCCTTGTATATCCAGTACATCTTCAGGTCTCCACTGCAAAGTACAGTTCACCTTACAATGGCCTCACTGGTCTCCAATAAAGGTCATCATCCTGGTTCCCATACCACATTTCAGCAGCAGCTTCTGGAACTATGTGCACTTCATGACACACTTCCATGCATTTTTATGTTTCCAGAGTAATGCCAGGTGTGGCACAACACAAAAGTTTGTTAATACAGGGAGGACACAGTCATCTTGAAAAGCATGCTACCTTTTAGAATTCTTCCTTTCAAAGGAGTTTGTGCTTCTACCATTCAGTATATCCTGGGTGGAATCACCTCAGGCATCTTCCCATTGTTGGGCCATCCTTAATGATGATCATCTGCTTGACAGTAGCAGCTTCAGTAACCAAAACCCGTCTCTGTGCCAGTAACTTTAAATCTGTTTGCATTTTTCCAACTTCAAGTCTTAGATCTCTCAGTTCTGTATCTTCCAATAAGCACAGCAGTCCATACTTTAAATTCAATCCTGATCACATTCTCTGAACTTGGGCAAAAGAATGCATCCAGCCTTATGCAAGTAGCCCAGTTCCAACAAAGTTCTCTATTGTCTTTCCTTTCCCTTTGAAGGTTCATAAGCTAACAATTCTGTGCACTTGGAATTTTCAAACTCTCACAAGAAGAAAACATAAACCTTGGCTTACTGCTCTGGAAGGCATCTTCAGTTCTGACAACACTCCTCCATCCACATGGTCAGATTTATTATGCAATAACACTCCACTTCTCTGCTACCAAATTTTTGTTGTAGACAGTTTCCATGATCCTGGGATGAACATCCAAATTAGACACAGCTTATGGGAGGAGGGCATTTATTTTGACCTAACAGATCCAGGTGGAAGTTCCATCAATGGCAGAGGAAGCTGCTTCCGTGCATCCAAGCAGAGAGAAACAACCAAACAGCCAGCAAAACCAAAAGCATCAAACACAAACCTTCAGGAAGCAGGACCTTCGGAGCTCTAACCTCTCTGCAAACCTTTAGGCTGGAATTAACCCCCCCAAAAAAAACACATTTAGCTGTATACTAGGTATCACCCCTAGTGACATCTCCAGCCAGGTGGCAAGGGACCCAAGTTATACAATATTTGATAAAAGACATGGGTCTATGGGAGCCATACATTCAAACTCACACAAAGGACGATATTAGAAAAACAGGCACAATGTTGAAACTTTAGCAGTGGTCCGGGGATGGGGAGGACTGATATGTTGCTTTGGGGCAGAACAATTAAGCAGGTTGAGGTAAGGTTTATTTAGGAGGTTGTTGCGGTCAGCTTTCTAGTTGCTACGCAGAAAGAACCCAAACAAAAGTGGCTTGTAGAGGAATGGGTTTATTTGGCTTACGGACTCAAGGGGAGACTCCATTCTGGCAGGAAAAATGATGGCATGAGCAGAGGGCTGGACATCACCTCCGCCACAGCATTGCAAACAGCGGCAGGAAGGTGTGCCAAATACTGGCAAGGGGAAGCTGGCTGATAACCTCCAAAAGCCCGCCCCAACAACACAGCTCTAGTGAGGTTCTAATTCCCGAATTGCCATCAGCTGAGGATCGATCTATCAGAACACATTCATTTGTTTGTGGGGGGCACCTGGATCAAACCATGCTACTTGTTGAATTCACTGTGAGAGAGTGAAGAAAATAAAGGAATAAAAAATGACTCCAGGTGTTTTTTTTTTACCTTAGCCAAGTGGAAATGATGGTTTAGGGGAATTCTTTTAAGAAATGAAACCAAGGATTCTTTTATAGTTTTATATATGTGTCTGCGATCCCAGCACTACAGGGGCTGAGGCAGGAGGATTATGATTTGGGGCTACATCATGAGCTCGAGAATAACCTGAGCAAGATCATGTCTCAAATTTGGTATAACAATGCATGGTTTGCCCACTAAATAATGTAACTCATTATGGATAATAAATATTTAAAAAAAATTAAAAAAAATCTAGATATACAACTTAGTGGTAGATCATTGCCGAGTATGCAAAGGGCCGTGGGATTAACTATGAGCAATGCACACACACACACACACACACACACACGAAGTCCAAAACCGAGGTATAGGCAATGCAGTTCTTTATGAGAGCTCTGAGAGAAAAAACATCCCATATCTCTCTCCCTGATTCTGGTGGTTATTTTCAATCCTTGGCCTACATTGGTTTGTATAACATCATTCCAGTCTCTGTTTGACACATTACCTCCTGCTATGGATCTGTGTCTTCTTTCTATAATGTTCTCCACAGATTTAGAGTCCCCCAGCCTCAAACCTTGCCAAAATTTTGTCTACAGAAACTTACCAAGCAATAAGAATCTTAAGGGTCATGGATTTGGCAAGGGCAAGGGGTAGCTATTCAACCCAGTGTGATCAACAGTCTTACATCCCAGCAACTATAAAGACCATTTGACACCATGTTGTAATAATTTCTTTAGTCCAACAAATATGCTTCTTAAAATATTTCATAACTTCAGTAGTATGGGGAATTAATTAGGGTTTAAGACATTTTCATTAGGACTTTGTTTTCTGGCTGTTCATTTGATATTTTTTCCTATCTACTATCAGATATACCATGACTAAACTTGGGCAAAATTTGTAATCAGAACAAAGTCAATGTAGTTTCTTCTACATTTGGGATAAATATTGGCAAAAGTATATATGAGAACATATGGGGAAGCATGTTTATGGATTTCACCAACACATTTATTTGTGAAAAGTAATGAGCTAACTGAATGGATGAAAAGTAATAGGCACATAAACTATAGTTTGTGTAGAAAACTATGCAGACATATTAAAACCCAGTTCTAGGAGCCATACCCCTGATTTAAATTAGTGTCTGTTTTCACTGTCTCGGTGGATATGGGATCAGGAAGACCAAGCTTGCTTCCAAGCCTAACTGGCTGTGCTCAGGGCGCTCAGCTCTCATGGGGCTGAATTCTGTCATTTGTGAGATTAAATTATTGGACTAAAGTCTCCTTTCCCCTAAAAACTCACTGATGTACAAGCAGCTCATATGGAACCTCTCTTAATAAGTTATTTATGATGTTTATTCTACTTAGCGGCAGTCAGCCATAGCTCTGTGTGCTTTACTAAAGACCGCCTTTTTAGTGTGCTGACACTTTGGTTGACTCAGAACAGATCATGTCAGAATGGTTCTCTAAACCTTAAGGAACAGCCAGCCAACCTTTCCAGAGAGGTCTATCTGTCTGCAAAGAGCCAGGTTTCTGTTGAATGATGACCATATAGCTAAACATTAGGATAAATGCTTGTGTATGAATTGCTGAATTCTTACAGCAATCCTGCAGGATACACAGAGCTTTTATAGCTTCATTTTACAGATGAGAAAATGGAGACATAAAGGTTAAGTGGCCTTTCTCAAGGTCACTTAGCTGGTAAGAGTATTAGTCCTGTGTGTTTCACTCTGCAACTGTGCCGAACTACGGATCAGCAGGAGATAGACTCTAGATACAGCGTGTTGTAATGAAGGGGCTCCAAACTTAGAACCTCTTCCTCACTTACTATAAGTGGCTAAACTGTAACCACCATCTAGAGATACAGAGATACTTTAGAATAGCATGTATTAGAGCTTTATTACTTTCCAAACTTTATACATTACATAGTATGCTATTTCAGAATCTAATATGGAGTGTGTGTGTGCACGTGCATGTGTGTGTGTGTGTGTGTGTGTGTGTGTGTGTGTGTGTGTGTGTGTGTGTAGTTTTAAAGATTTCGCTATATATCCCAGGCTGGTCAACAACTCACTGTCCTGCCTCTGCCTCTTGAGTGCTGGGATTATAGCTATGCACTAACCCATCTGTTGATCAAATATAATTCTTTTTTTCTAAGGGAGTCAGTTTATTTTTTTTTTTGAGGCAGTATGGTCTGGAACTCAATATGCAGCCAAGAACAATCTTGAGCTCATGATCCTCCTCCTGTTTGCAGTTCCGCAGTGTTGAAGTGACTGGGATGTACCATCAAGTAACTTTTAAGGTTTAGTACATGGTAGCAAGTGCTTCTTGTCAGCCATGATAATTATAATTCTCAGGTTATACTGCTTAACAGAGTGATAAGAGTAATACATATGGTTGTCTAAACTTGAAGTATTTCAATGTAAATAGAATTAAACATTATTTATTCAGTCTCAAGTGATGAGTAGCCATAGCTTGTGACAACACCCAAGGACTGTGCAGGTGATAAGCATTTCCGTCCTTAGAGAAAGTTCTTCAGAACAATACGTTCAGGACATTTGGGAAGTGTGTTCCCATTCAAACTTGCAGAATTAGATCAGAAAGTTAATTGTCATATCTATGAACGAAGACATAGATCGCCTTTAACTGTAGCTGCCTGACTTTCATTATGTCCCCTTCTGTAGTAACAATGAGGCCTCCCTTTATTCCAGGACAGTGTCTTCTGTCACCTCAAAGGCATAATATTTATTAAGAATTCACTTTTTACCCATCTTACTGTAATGGGTTTGAATAATCATAACAGATTCCTGCTGTCGGTAGCCAGCAGTGACGGTAAGACAATGTGACACCAGACAGAGAAGCAACGTGCGCTGGCTTTACTTCAAAGCTTAGAGACGAGCATGAACCAGCCAAGTAAACCTTTGGATTCAGAACTGCTAAACAAATAAAAGATGGAACTTCTGCTATTTGCAATAAGAAGGGTTGGAGGTTGTGTAAAGCAGTGTCTGGAAGCTGAATGTGGAGGATCCTCCCTCGAATCCATCTCTAGACAACAGCAGGCTGTGAGCACGTCTCAGGAGTGAATAATGTTGCACCAGGCCCAGAGGAACACTTTCAATGGATGAACCATCTCAGGCCAAGGGCTAAGCTTGCCTGGACCACACGATCTTTATTCACAATGAAACTATCGGTGCAGCTGATCAAGAAACAAGCCATAACAAACTGTTCGTCTTGGCATGAGGCTTAGTGACAATAAAACAGCAGACATTCTAGAAGTGTAAATCTTACTAGAAAACAGGGCAAAAAAATAGCGGAGATGTCTCTGGAATTTCTTCAAATGCCAGCTTGACTGTTTGTCCTTCAGGGCCCACAAAGCTCATGGACAAATGCCATCCTGACATTGGTGGCCAGCCAGCTAGTTGACCAGAAGGAACCTCAGGGAGGAACGTCTGCTCCTGTGTTAGAACATTTGGCTTTTCTACCAGAATGCCCTTCACCTTGACCTATACTCACATAAGCGGTTCTGCTTTAATGATTGTTAGTAGAGGTGATTTTGACTGCAAGCTTCAGCTCAGTGCATGGCAGTCTAGCCCAGTGAATGGTCCATGGAGGGACAGTTACATCGTTTTCCTATTCAGATGAGCCATGGAATCCTCAAGAAGTCACTAGTGATTGGCAGATGATCCCAACAATCATTAGCAGGAGGGAATCAGACCAGAAACTGAATCAACTTTCTGAAGTCCTTCCAGGGAGAAGGAGTCACTTGTAAGTGTAATAATAGGAAGCATAAATTATCACATGTATGCCCACACTGGCCCTGATTCCTGTATTTTCTCCTTCCACAGCCTCTGGAAGCCTAGTGCCAAAAAGAATGTATTATAAATGCTTTCCATGGTGACATATATTTAGATATATACCTATAGGCATATGTATATACTTATAAACATATGTACATATACTTTTTTGTATCTGCATATACTTATGCTTGTATATTGGTTTTTAAAAATATTTTCATCACACAATCCCAAAAAAGGTAATATTTGCTACCTTCCCAACCAAGGCTAAAAAGTTAATAAGTATTGGTGAGCAGGACTTGCTATATTATGCCCATTTCTATCCCTGTGATAAACATGCAAAGTGACCAGAAAAAATATCTTATTTAGGTTCACACTAAATGATGACTTGTTCTATAATTGTTGCTTAAAATAGAAGCATTCTTTATAGTTGAAAGGTTTACAAGTTGCTCAAGTTTTCCTCCTTCATGAAACGTGGTTTTGGGCGGATGTCAAATCTTTAAACATGGACTCATAAAATAGATACATGCTTAAAAATAGTTATAGAGCCAATCATAGGGGCCCATTCCTGTAATCTCCTCATTAAGTAGGCTGAGGCAGGAAAATGGCAAGTTCAATACCAGCCTGGGTTATAAGGTGGATTCCAGGCCTGACTCAAGAAATACCACTTATTATTGTTGTTGTTATTGTTAAGAATGAATTAAGCCTTCAAAGGTGAGAGAGGGGAGCACTTGAAATTGGCAAATATACTCAGGTATTTAATCAATTTAGAAGACTCATCTCCTCCATGTCTTGCCAATCCTGTGACTTCGACTAATACAATTATCCTAAGGAAACCACTGTGCAGAATTGCACGCTAGAGACAGCCAGCGGGCTTCGAGCTGCCGTTCAAATGGTGTTAGGAATGACAGGAGAACAAGGCATGTTCCTGGCGACTAATAGCTATATGCGACAGGATAAAGTCAAGGACATTGTCAAGGGATACCAGACACCTAGTTTTCAGTCCTCAGCTACTTATGATGTGATAGTTGGGACTGTTACTGGATTGGTCTCAAGAGGCCCGACACTGGATTATCGATGCTGGCATGCTGGAGAATGTTTGATAAACTACTCTGTGAGAGGTTAAAAAAAAACAGCTCTGATATTACAGCATTTGACGGTTTCCATGGTATAAGTATTCCCACCATGGCTGACTTTGGACCACTACCGTGATGCTAATGAATACAGAAGCTCAGAAGAGACTAATTAATGTAGGGTGTTTCCCTTACAAATGAAGTGGGCATACATAGCATTGGTAACAGTAAAATGTTATTAAAAATGGGTGTGCCAGAGCCTTCTTCCACTGGAAACGAACTCCAAATGCACACACTGCTTTGTGCACCTGGTTTTATGTGGGTACTGAGGAATTGAACCCAGACCATCAGGCTTTGCAAGCAAGCACTTTTAACCATTGAGTTATTTCTCCAGGCCCCCAAATTTTATCTTTCTTTTTTAATTATGTCATTTAAGTGGCTAACAGAGAAGTGTACTTACATTTGGCTTATTCATATCATCTTTAGTTTTTAAAATTATCTTTATTATGAATAATTATATACATTGTATGAGCAAATCTTGTGATGGTGTCCCCACTTCCCTGTTCTCAATCTCCAACCCACTGGGGATCCTCCTCAGTGCACATACTGGATCTGTTCTTAGAGTAGGGGGTTATGGCACAAGAGGTAGCCAATTTTTCCCCCTTAGTGTGTTGTTACTGAGGGGGGCCATGTCTCTGGATATTCTCCCTCACCACGGCTCTTACAATCTCTCCGCCCCCCTCTTCCACTCAGTTCCCTGAGTCACGATGAGTGAGTTTTAAGTCTGCTTTATTGTTGAGATCTTAAGTGTCTCTGGACTTCTGCTTTGGATTGTGTTGGGTATCATTGGTGTCTGTCTCCATTGACCTTTCATGGATTATCTGACTTGCTGTGGTGATTGGTCTCCTGATTATCTCGCCACTTTCTCATGGGTTTCATTGTTGGTTTGGTTAGCCCTTCCCTCTCTTCCTCTCTCCTATCTCCCTCTCCTGACTCCTTAGACCTTTGCACTCCAGTATTCTCTCCTCTACTTGCGTATCTCTGGGCTCCTTCCTTTACGCACTCTCCACCCCTCCCTCTCACGGTCCCTTTCCAGCTTCTTGGCCTCTACGATTAACTTACTCCGATTTACACTCCAATCTGGAAAGTCAGTGCTAGGATCCACAAATGAGATGATGTGTAGTCTCTGTCTTTCTGAACCTGGGTAGCCTCACTTAGTGTATGTTCCAGATCCATCTATTTTTCTGCAAATTTTGTAGCTTTGTCTTCCTCGCAGCTTAATAAAATTCCATTTTGAGTATATAGACCACATCTTCATCATCCATTAACCAATTGCCGGTTACTTAATTTCCTTTTTCTTAACCTTGAGCAGAGTATTTTACTAATATGAAAAATTATCTTTGGAAATAGGAAGATGTGAATGGTGAATTGGATAGCTGGATGGATGGACAGATGGATAGATGAATCAATGAATACATGAAAATATAAAGAAAAAGAAGAAAGGGGGAAATTTTATACTGGACATGAAAATCACTGAAAATAATGGTGTGGGAGAGTGCCATAAAAGCTTTGTTGGAAATACATTGAAATCAGTATTTTTACTTTCAGAGAAAAAATGATCCTTACACTCTTGCATCTCTGGTGTCCTTTGAAGTTAAGAAGATGCCTTATAAAGATCAGCCAGCAAAACTCCCTCAAGGAAGCATAGCAGTAAGTACCATTAATATTTTTATTGACTTTGCTTGTGTGTGTGTGTATGGATATGTCAGGTTCTCTTACCAATGCAAATGAATGCCTGTCTGCTCAACATGGCTTGAGAATTGAACCTGAGCCAACAGGTTTTGCAGGCAAGCTCCTGTTACCATGGAGCCATCTCCCCAGCTCTAGTACCTTTTCTAAAAAGTCGTGCATATAAAAATATAATTAAAGTTAATTTAGAAATTGCTGTCCAGCTTGGGTTTTTGTATTTTACTATTTGAAAAAATTTATTTTCAAATGGATGTGTGTGTGCACATGTGTGTGCATATGTGTGTGCATGCATGTGTGCGTGTTACATGTGCATGTGTGCGAGTGTGTGCATGCATGTATGCGCGCGTGTGTGCGTGTGCATATGTGCGTGTGTGTTAGCATGTGTGTGCATGCGTGTCCATGTGTGTGCACATGTGTGTGCATGCATGTTTGTGTTTGTGTGCATTCGTGTGTGCATGCGTGTGTACATGTGCATGTGCGTCTGCGTGCCTGCCTGCATGGGTGCGTGTATATGTGTATGCAGACACATAGATAGAGCCAGGGTCTTTTGCCACTGCCAAATCTTGCTTTCCATGGATGGCTGGGGACTGAACCTAGGCTGACAGGCTTTGCAAGCAGGCACACAGAACCATTGCACTGTCTCTCCAGCCCCTTGCCTGAAAGGTTGACCTTGATTAGAGCAAAGTGGTCCCTCTTCACATCACTATTTTCCTCATTCAATCTGGAAATGTTCCGGTACCATTTGGTTCAACTTTTAAAATTTCAGCATAAATTTCTACCAAAAAAACTTATGATGAGTCAGGGAGACAGGGAAGAAAATCGTCTTATGAGCAAAGTGAGCATAGCGCAGCAGCAACCTTTGGAGTTGTCCAAGGAACCATAGTTCTGCGCTGTGGGCAGGTGGGCAGGGGTGGAGGAGGGCAACGACAGTACGCAATGAGCTTTAGTTGATTGCAATGCCATTTTAAAATAATTGTATTGGAAACTTTAATAGATGAGCTTACTACAAATTGGTCATGTTCCCATCAAGCTATAGGCTCTGTTGTCCTCCCCCACCCCCACCATCCCCTTAGGACCCTCTTCAGTGTGTGGGTGGCGGGATGGGTGATCACTGTGGGGTCAGGAGTGCCTTGGAGGGCTTGATACAAGTCTCCTTTAGTACTGAGATCTCAACAGCCTCTTACTTTTCTACTCTGATAAGTTTTGAGTATCTTCCATGTCTGCTGGCATCTTCAAAGAGAAGATTCTCTAGCTGGCAGAAAGCAGGACTCATCTTGTCTGCAGAGCTTCCTGGGCCCTGGTGGGTGTGATGGAGATGGCTTGTCACTCTGTCTTCTCTTCCTGGGATTTTGATTGCTCTTGGGTATTCGCTGCCTTCTGTAAAATCCACATTCTCTAACCAAGCGTGAGAGCAGCTTTGATCGAAAGGGAGAAAGTTATGCTTTTAGAAGTCCTTTAAAAAGCTAGGCATAACCTCTCCATTTTGCTGAAGAACAGTGGAAGCTTCCAGGAGGGCTGATGACCTTCCTAACCATATAGGCTTTTGACTTGGCTCTCAGTAGGTATCATGCATGGGTTCCCTCACTGAGCCACCATCATAGACAGCCAGAGAGCAGTTGGTTAACCCTAGAACTGTGGGCCACGATTGCACCAGTGGGCACCTCTTGCCTGGATGGTTGATTTTGAAGAAGCTCACACAGCACTTTCCAGCACCACGACAGCTAGCAGGAAGTAGATGGCTTCCGTCTCCTGTCCAGCTTAACTTGCCAATGTCCTGTCAGTGCAGCTCATGATGTCTTCAGCATCTAATTTGAGTGGGTACCCAAGTGGTTTGGCAATGACCTACTGATTTTGGTGTTCTTATTGGCCTCTCTAACCAACAGCTCACTGTGTTTTGGGGCTGGGTGGGGGAGTGACCTATCTCCATCTGGGGTTTACCAGCAGCAACCTACGGTCATGGGGTAAAGCTGAAATGTTGTTTTTTTAAATCGAGGCTATCAGGGTGGGGAAATGGCTAAATGGATAAAAAGTTTGCCATGCAAGCATGAGGGGCTGATCCCAAACCTCCACATAAGATGCCAGGGGTGTAGGCATGTGCCTGTAACCCCACGCATTGGGGAGGATCCTGGGACTTTTTGCCTAGCTACTCTAGCCACATAGATGAGTCCTAGGTTCAAGAGAGAGCCTGTCTCAAAATATAAATAAAGATAAAACAAACAAACAGGTGGAAGAGCAATTGAGGAAGACACTGGCATTGGCCTCTGGCTTCTACATACACACACACGCACACACACACACATATCTGAAGGGCATTAGGCTATTCAACATAACTAAGATCCTTCTGATATCTTCAGCAATGTGGCAAGGCCCTGCAGAGGAAGAAGGCAGTCTGATAGGATCAGCAGTCATAGCTAACAAAACTCTGCTTTTCCTGTTACTTATAAAAAATGACCAGCAACTTCTGAAAAAGAGTTCCCCCAGGACAATTAATGTTTCAACCTTGACCAATTAGTCATCAGAGAATATTTTAAATCCCCAACTTGAGCTCTTGGTCCCCAAGGTTTTTGCTATTCAAAAAGTGGCTTGCAGACCAGGATCTTTTGCATCCCCTGGGAGATGGTCAGAAAAATGCATCTTTCTCCAGACCTGCCTTGTATCCAAATCCTCAGGGCTTCCATATGTACAATCATGTTTGAGAAGCACCGCTTTAGATGGTGTAGAGCTGATCCTTTCCAGCCCAGGCCTTCAAACTTCCTTGTAAGAGTTCACCTTTGTAGCCTTGTCTATGTTTTCCAATTGAAATTGAATTGATATTGATTACTCATTCATTTTCAGTTTTGAGTATGCAGCAGAATATTCATATATTTGAATACACACATGTATGTGTATAGGTGTGTATACACATATATAATTCTATATATACACATATGATCACATATATGATATATATATAAGCAAACATGTATGTATTTGCTAACACATCAGCCCATGTGTCTGGGCTGGGTAGGTCTGAGGTACAGCCTGGTCCTATGCATTAAGCCTTATAAAAGCAGATTCTTCAGGGGAACCAGGGTTGAGAAGCAGGTCACCAAGAAGCAAGGCTAATGTTTTTCAGAAAATCACTGGGGATTGATATGGGCTATGCATCATTCCAATACAAACCTTTGAGAAGCCACTTTTCTGAGGTTATGAATCACATCCACCAGGTAGAAGTATTAAATGATTTATAATAATTTAACCAATGCTCTAGTATTTTACCTGGAATAATTAAGTCTCAAGTCAAAATAAATGTTAGTAATGTTTCCAAAATATAACAACTACAAATGAACTAGAGAGATGGCTCAGCAGGTAGGAGACTTCCCACACAAGCAGAAGACCCGCGAGCCCCTGAGTTTCTGTTCCCCAGCATCCATGTGAACTCCTGGGTGTGGCCATGCACATCTGTAACACCAGTCCTGTGTGGAGCTCAAAAAAACTCTGGAATCAGTGAAAGACTCCATCTCAAGGAAACACAAATATGAGCAGCATACGTGGGCAGCCACCCTACATTTTCCTCTGGCCTTCTCACATCACTTCACATACTACACACATGCAAAAAATGTTTTCTGAAAATTATACAAAGTATTTTAAAGTCAGCACGGCCACATCTTTCTTCACTTAGACCACCTCTCTTTCTTCTCACGAGTTGTCTGCTATTGCCTGGATTTATGGTCAACCCAGAAAACAGAGGCTTGAGGCTTTTAATATAGGGTGTTCATCCAAAGAGGTTCAAAGACTTGCCCCTCGAAGGGAGATGAATCCAGACCCTTTTGTTTTCTCTGAGCACATGTTTCATAACAGAAACACATGTTCCAGTCGATTCCATCAACAGGATTGCATCTTTGTAGACTGGCAACAGGTGACAGCCTGCTGTTCCCAACTCATCTCAAAAGACCCACGAAATGATCAAATGCAAGCTCTCTCCAAACCCACCACTATTGTTACCCTGCTGGAAAAGAAAAAAAAAACCGTTATCTCATGAAGATGATTTACCATACCATTTAGGTAGAGGTTATTGGAAAAACATTTAGGAATAGAAGCGCTTTCATGTCTTCTACGATTGAAGTGATGGGAGAAGAGCTAGCCAGTACAAAGTTAGCTGGGCAAAACAGAGAAATGTTCTCATTGCTTGATTTGATAGAACTCTCTGGCTGGAGGGGACAGACATACTGTATCACAAGTTCTCAAAGGTCTCACTATTCTTTTGATCAAAAAGAGCTCAGCAGAGGAGAATTGCTGAAAACCTTTCCCCATGTGTTGGGACTGCATAGGTGGGGCTCTGGTACTGTGATTTAAAAGCCTTACAGAAGATTCTACAGGGGAGGCCATGTGGGAATCAAAAGAAGCTCTATTTGGACACTGGAGAGAAAGACTCTGTGATACAACTAACTAATATAATTTATGCTTATTTTCCTAGAACCTTGTGTGAGGTGGCTAGTTTGTTTATATTTCTGGGCAACATGGTCATAATTCAACCTATCTCGAGGCCTAAGATGGCCTTAGATATGGGAGGAATATCAATGTCCACCTGCCTCTGTGTATGTAACACATGAGCTCACCCTTGTCCTGTGCAGAGCTGAGGAAAAGGCTGTATCGTTCAGAGGGATTTGAATGGACCCCAAATCATTACAGCATGGAAGAAAAAGATTATTTGAATGCTTTTTGGCTAGTCAATGAAACTTAGCATTTGCGTGCCATGTTAAGGAGCGCCCAGTTCCACAATTTATACCCGAAGGACAGTATTGTTCAGTGTAATTCTAAGAGCTGGTATTAAATATTTCATGAAAATCCTGATTTTAAAACCTTATCTGTCCACTGCAAATCCATTTCATTTTCAGGATCTGAGCACTGAATTCTTATATGAAACATTTGTTTGAATACAGACTTGTGATTTCAACTCTGTCTCATAAAGGGTATTTAAATGCTAGTAAGTGTGAGCTCAGCTAGCCCCCTTTGTGTTATTATTTTGTTTTAAATGGCAAGGTAGGTAGAGTGTCTTGATACATTTATTTAAAACATTCTCCTGACTCCACTGTAGCATGTTTATACAAGATTTTGTGATGTATGCAGAAGTCAACATTAATTACAGTTGCATCTACAAGGAAGCTTTTTCCGTTTACCTTGGTGTTTTTTAATCAAGCTGTACAAAAACACATCACAGGTATCAATGATAAAATGTAGGCATGGTAAAGGTTATATATAGCCTTTCAACTCTAATAAAGAAGATTTATGGCAGGAAAAAGGTAAGATTAGATGTTCCCTATTTAGGATCATTCAAAGAAAATCCAAAGTGCTTATAATTTATGGCTTCTACTTCCTAAAATTATAGATTATGATAATATGGGAGTTGTTAAGCTTTTATGTGATTTCTTTAAATAGCTACATGTTCCTGATAAACGAAATCTCTTTAAAACAGACTGCTGATCAGCTGGCATGCAACCGGATTTTTCTCCCCAAAGTTCTCCAGTTACCTTTTGTTTTGACTAGGTAACAAGCTCATCACAAGCTCAGTTCTGAAAGTAAATCTCCAGAGCTGTGTGCATGCCATCTTCTGCCCCAAGCAGCAGAATCCTACAGTGAAGACAGAACCACAGAGCTTCAGCGACTATAACAATTACTATATAGGATAATAAGTATTTGAAACAAATGAGTGTATCAGCTGATCTCACTGTCGTGTCATTTGGACACGACACTCCTGAAATATGGCCAGTGGGTCTGAGGAACAGAACTTGTGATTTGATTTCATTTTAATTCATTTAAACACAGACTACAAATCTGAAGCTATGCAAATACTTTTTCCATGAAATTCAGTTTTACGGACGGACGTTTTACTGTAACCATTGAAAAGTGAACAGCAGTTATATACCACTAGTATGGATAGAATGCTGGAATTTGGAGATAAGAAAATGAATGCAGGGCTGGAGAGATGGCTCAGTGGTTAAGGCACTTGCCTCCAATGCCTAAGGCCCTGGGTTCAATTCCCCAGTACCCACATAAGCCAGACCCACAAGGTGGTAGCCCTGGTACACTCTCTCTCTCTCTCTCTCTCTCTCTCTCTCTCTCTCTCTCTCTTTCTCTCTCTGTATCTATCTGCTTAAAATGAATAAATAAAATATTTTTAAAAAAGAAAAAGAATGCAAGGGATATTTAAAATTAAAATGTCATAGATAATAGTTGATATTCGGAATTTAATAGCATATATTATTAAAGTTAATGTCAACTATTTCTTTTCACTGTTTGTTCTTTGAGGCAGGGTCTCACCGTAGCCCAGGATGACCTGGAATTCACACTGTAGCATAGTTTTGTCTTCAACTCATGACAATCTTCCTACCTCACTCAGCCTTCCAAATGCTGAGAGTACAGATGTGAGCCACTACACCAGCTATTTTTATATTTAATGTGGCTACTAGAAAATCTTAACTTTCATATGTGACTTACTGTTTACTGGGACGCATTAGTCAAGAGTAAGGTTATAGCTGATGACATAACCACAGAGCTTCAGCGACTATAACAAATACTATATATGATAATAAGTATTTGAAACAAATGAGAGTTTTGTATTACACATCCACGTCTTATCATTTAACAGTTGAAAAATTAATGGTTAATTTTGCCTTATTTATTGTGCCATGGATTCCTTCGTCAATAATCTAAGCTTTTATGGGCTTATCAAAATGAATTATATGATGACTAAATACTAGACATAACGAAGTTCTGGTATTTGTCAACATTTATTTCTTCCTCAAGCTTTTCCACAATTAGCCTGCAATTCTACACCACTAGCACATAACTGAACTCTAGTCCTATCAAAGCGACCAATCGAATGCTTTCCTTTGAAGCATGCACATCCACAGAGTTTAAATTTCTTATACCCAGCTGTAGGTTTCAGGAAAAGCTATTCTTTGCTGGCTTCCACCTGCAGATGGCTTTCCCCCGCTGTCATTGGCAGATTCACAGACCTGAATGTCACGTGACTCACCTGCAGGAAGACCTCTCTTTCCAAGGCATATATGTGGCTCTTCTAATGCTGGGCTACTTTCAGCTCTTTGCAGTCACATCTACAAGTCTGGAAAAGTGCTTTCGGTCCCTGGTGTTAGTTTTCTATCTTTCCATTAATCATAGAGCCCAGAAAAATATAAGCAGACACCAAGGCCAAGGACGGTCTCCATGACTGAACCCATTTTAGACTGAGATTGGGCAGTCTCGGAGGCATGTGGATGTCCTGAAGTCAGAGGACAAGGAAAACAGAATGTGGTCACAGAGGAGAGACAACCTGTGTGCCTTTTGAAACGTTCTGTGTCTCTTCTCCCTAGTGAATTGCATGGGATAACTTGCAAGAAACATACATTATAATGCATAATCCTAACACTTTCAAGTACTCAGAGGAAGGGAATGAAGAAGTACTTATAAAGAAAATCTAATCCTGCTGCGAGTAGGTTGGCAAGAGTTTTGATGAGAAATTCAGTGTTTTGGAACTGAAAGGGGAATTCAGAACTTTGGACAATTGCGCAGAGATAATTTTCTCACAAGCTATTTTAGGCCCTACTCTTAGGCTGTCTTGAAGCTAACATAAGCAAGAAGCTAGTAGGTTTTGTAACTATCCCTGTAAATTTGTGCCCTACTTAGAAGACCCTACTAAGCATATCTGGTCAATGTCACATTTTATTTGTGCCTTTTTATATTGCAAAAAAAAAAGAACCTGAAATATCTTCCTTAGGTCTTTATAAGGTATTTTCCCCACTTGTTCTAAAGATAGATCAGTTTTAGAGACAGTTTATCAAAGCCTGCAATGGCCAAGTGGTGAAGGACCCTGGCAGAGGACCCATGACCCACTCATCTCATTCCATTTTCTTTGTATTAAACTAACAATGTGAAGAATTAATGTCCCTTGTTTCAATTTCTTTGGGAATTTTTAAACCTGTGTAGCTAGAATCATTTCCTAACTTGAACATAAAACAAGAGAAGGTTCTAGAGATACGAGTTTGGAAAATAAGGGGAGTGAAGATCCACAGTCTCCATGGCTCATCTCCCCCCATGATTTGGGCGAACTCTGACAAGGCACAAAACATATATAGAAACCATGTTGCTTCCTCTGTGGACATGGGATTTGGGAAAAGAAACCTCGAATTTTTCCATGACTCCAGATCCCTTCTGGATCATTGCAGCTGGCCTGTGAGTTGATGATCACTGATGTTGCAAAACTCTGAACTTTTCATCAGCAAACTGTCATCATCTGCTTCCAGTCAAATCATGTTTTTCTTTTTTGTTGTTGTGTTTCAAGACAGGCCTAGACTGGCCATGAATTTATGATACTTCTGCTTTAGCCCAAAGTTCTGGATTTATGGGTATATATCACCATGCCTAGCTCAGTTTTTTTTTTGCATGTGTATGTGGTGTAGTGCATGTACATATGTATGTATATTTGTATGTCATGCTCACTGGGCATTACGTGGGTACTGGATATCTGAACTCAGGTCCTCATGCTTGCATAGAAAGTATTTTACTGACAGAGTGATCTTCCATGCCCTTGTTGATGTTCTTATTGAAATGCCCTTTCATGTCCTTTCTCTGAATCCTGAGCATGTTAGGATTGATACCAACAGAGGTAAACAGCCAAGGCAGAGTCATGGGGAGAAGTATTCTAGGACCTAATTAGTTCTTGTCGACATGCAAAAGACCATGTTTAAATACATAGGACTGTAATGTCTAGGTAGTAGTGGGAACTTTTGGGTCTTGAAGTGGATTTCTTCTGTCTGTGAACCATGTCGCCTTAAACTGTCAACAGTTGACTATGATGACATCATGGAGATCAGATATACTGTTTCTTACTGATAAGTGAAACGAAGGCACGGTAACACTGCCAAGCAGTTAATAGGCAAAGGGAAAAAGTCTAATGGTGATTAGGGAAAGCCAGCCTTTCCTCACTGAGACCATGTAGGACGAGGACCTGAGCTCTGCTCCCTAGCACACATGTAAATGCCAGGTGAGTGTGGTGGTTTACCTTTAATCCCAGTGCTCAGGAAGTGGAGACAGAGGATCCCTGGAGTCAACTGACTATCTAGACTAGATAAAACAGGAAGTTCTGGGTTCAGGGAGAGACTCTGTATCCACAAATAAGGTAAGGGTTGCTTGAGAAAGACACCCAATGTTACCCATACACATGCAAAGATTATACACACACACACCAGGGGAAAATTAATAACCTGAGGTCAGAGAATGCAGTGCATTAAGTCATGATTGTGTCTGCCACCTGGGGGTGTGGGTCATGAAGGGAGAGGTTATAAAAACTAGGACTCACTGAGCAGAGCAGTGGCAGGGAACCAATTCTAGTAAGAAGGCAGAGCTAAAGGAACTTGGCTGTGGACAAGTCCAGCTGTCAGATGATGAAGTACCCAGTCATTTTCTGCAAGGGCCATTTTAGAGCCGCTAACCGTCGTGATGCTTTCATCCCCTTCCGATGGGTTAGTTACAGAATTATGATGAATGGACAATTGTTGAGAATGTTTCAGCATCGGAGTCATGGTCCTTCGGCCATCATACTTAAAATGAGGAGCATATAGACCAGAAAACCTTCACTTTGCCCATTACAGTATCAGCTTAAATAATGATCAGAGAGATTCCCCAAATAATAATGATACGTATTGGAAAATCAAACAGTGTTGTAATGGAAATATATTTGCTCTAGCAAACCATGAGTGTACTCAAAGAAATGAGGCATGGACAAAAATTTTAAAAGCAAAAACCAAAGGAAGAGTACATAAGATATTCTAAAGTAATAATGCATTGTCATAAGGATTAATAATAAGGGTAACATCATTCTAAAGTTGACCAAGCAGTTGCTGGGCAGATGACCTGACAGAAGTCTGTTGGGGGACAAGTGGCTTCATTTCCATTCTGATAATATTTATATCAGTGACATCCTTGCAGTTGCACAAAGTGTAAGATAATAGACCTAGATCTGCCATGGATTGATGGTATAATTACTTCATCTTCTATAAAATTAGAGAACAAGATTAGGGGAGTTGTAACCTTCTCGCACATACAATGGCTCCTGGTTTCTCACACATTCGCCTCTCGATGAAATTAACTAGCTCTCTGAAGAGATATGGAGACACGTCTACTATTTCCCATTGTTGTCATATGGGTTCAGTCCAATTTAAGGTCCTTCCTTCCAACCTTCTTGCATCCTGGTTCACCTTGATTTTATTCTAGTCAAAAGCCAACAAGTGGCTCAACAAGTGTCTGTAATAAAATTTTCAACCAACCTGCCAGACCTGGGTGTTTTCTTATTTTGAAGAGACCATGTTCAAATGTCATACCCTTGTAATATCACCTGGGAAAATTTGGCTAGTGTGTGTATTCAGAACACTTTCTAGCACTAAAAATTATTACCTTATTACACCATTTTCATTTTCAGAGTAGAACTCATTTATTTTGTTTTCATTTCAGATAAAGACATCAGTTATTTGGGCCACGCCTAATGTTTCCTTCTCCATTCCATTGTGGGTCATAATACTGGCAATACTTCTTGGGTTGTTGGTTCTGGCCCTGTTAACTCTAGCGCTATGGAAGGTAAGTTGATTTCCTTTATTTTTCCTTCTGGGCTTAAAAAATCAACAGAAGGACTTAAAAGGATATTATCAGGAATTTTAAAAGATGATGCTAAGGTTGGGAAGACTGCTCCGTGGTTAAAGGCACTTGTTTCCAAAGCCTGACAGCCTGGATTCAATTCCCAAGCCACCAACATAAGATGGACACACACACACACACACACACACACACACACACACAGAGAGAGAGAGAGAGAGAGAGAGAGAGAGAGCGAGAGAGAGAGAGAGAGAGAGCGAGAGAGAGAGAGAGAGAGAGCTCAAGTGTCTAGTTCAAATAAGTAAATTTTTAAAAAGGAAAACAATGATGTTAAAGGCATAATTTAGAGATTTTTGATAGATCTGTAGGACCAGGGAAAATGGTGTCTTTTTGTTTTGGCATTAGTTTGTGTAGCTAATATTTAAGATGAGGAATGTGTTTGATGTTTTCATGTTGAGGGTTTATTGGGGGGAGGGTTTTTTGTCTTTGTTTTTGTTTTCAGTGCTGGGGATTGAACCCATGTGAGGCAAGTACTTCTCCAGTGAGCTATACTTCCAGCCCTCACCTTGGGATTTTTTTTTTGTCTAGGTAGGGTCTCGCTCTAGTCCAGGCTGACCTGGAATTCACTATGTAGTCTCAGGGTGGCCTTGAACTCATAGCAATCCACCTACCTCTGCCTTTCAAGTGCTGGGATTAAAGGCATGCGCCACCACACCCGGCTGGGATTTTTTTTAAATAAGTAAATACATTGAATAAATATATTAGGATCTGTGATCTTCCTTTCACCATGTGCAGAGGGAGACTGTTGTTACAGAGACTTCTCTATCTTGCTTAGTTAACCAAACCCTGTGCTTTTGATTGGTACGGCGCTCTCACAAGTGCTTTGAGCTTTTCTTTGAAAGCACGGCACTGATGGAATTAATGCAGGTTAATTCAAGTTTTTCTTATTTCTATGATTAGGCCAAATAGGCCATGCATTTGAGAAGATGTATGTTTGAATCTTGCTGATGAGTCCTTATTAGGAAGCCCTAACATGGTCTTTGTTGTGCTCTACCGAAGTTTGTTCTAGAAGTTTATAATAACAACAGATTTCTGGCCCAACAGCTTGTATACTTTCCAAGTTGTACAGAGTCTTCATTTCCAAAGAGAAGCAATGCCAAAATTACATGACTAGAAGAATAATTAGCCCAGTCAGTCATCTTAGTTAACCACTATTGTTGTGGATCCCTACAAACATGCTGAATTTTTTATTTTAAAACAATATCCAGCATGCTTATTAGGACTATAAATTTAGAAAACCTTGATGTTGAGTTAAAGAATAGCTTTTCTAATCTTCATCAGCTGGTCTGTGCCATCCCGAGCCCACACAGACGATGGCACACATAAACAAAAGATTTTGCATGATTCTGCTATTTATGGTAACTGCAAACAATTATAAATATGTGCTAATTGACAGAACATTCCAGTAGTCCTGCACAGGAACTCATGTTGTGCTTCTCACATGAGAAACAATAGGAACTGATGGTCCTGATTTCTAGGAAAATATACATTCTCTGTGGTAAAATACTCATTTGAAACCCAAGAGCAAGAAGATTCTAGAATCACCTTTATCAGAATTGCTGATTAATCTATGAAAAGTCACAGAGATGTCCCTGCCTACCTGGTCCTAGCCTTGAAATAAGTGACAAATCTTTCTCTAAATATATCCCACCAAATGCAGAAGTAATAATCTTCCTTCCACCTGTAATGTGCCTCAACGTCACCTATAGTACACCATAGGAGACGCCCCTGTAGCAGTTAGTGCCAACCACACATGCAGAAAACACACAGAAAAGCTGAGAGAGAGAGAGAGAGAGAGAGAGAGAGAGAGAGAGAGAGAGAGAGAGAGAGAGAGAGTGAGTGAGTCTGGGACACACTAGTATAATTCCAAAAAAAAATACCCAAGGTCTGAGTGTTCTATACAAAATGAAGTCATTTTACTTCACCACTCACAGGGCAGGAAAAGGGCACAAATGCTCTTTTTCAAATGCCATCTGCTCACCTTGCCACGAGCACAAATTGCTCTCTGCAAGCAACCTACACATCACATGCCCTTTGTGATTTGGAGGATTGAACAGATCGCAAGCATTCCCAGAGCTTGGTGTTTTTTGGAACTATGGTCAGGGTACAGATTCTCTTAAGTAAAGTGTTTCACAAGTTCAAATGACTTGATTTTGTCTCCTTTTTCTTATTATCCTAGTGTGGATTCTTTGACCGAGCAAGACCTCCTCAGGATGAAATGACTGACAGGCAACAGCTGACCAGCGACAAGACCACAGAAGCATGATGGGGAAACACAAAGACCAAAAATCCAAACACTGGTCCAGTCCAAAAAGAAAAAAAAAATCACAATTTAAGGGCTACAAGGTAATGGTCTCCTGTACCTGCTAATTACCTAGACAATGGAAGGACCCCTGAAGTTATCACCTATGGACTCCATGCTCTGTGGAAGCTGCCGTGGAAACCAGAGAACTCTCTAGAAGCAATCAGCAGCTCTGGAGAATTACTTTTGCTTTTGGCTTTCCATGTGTGGCAGACATTGTGGAATGGTTATGGGAACTTGGGTTGCTTCCCAGGTAATCCCAAGTTGAATTGCAAAGATGAAACGTCTGAATTACTATATCAATTAGAAGGTGAGATAAGACTGATCCCTCCAACGCTACTGTAATCCAATGGACTCGTAATCCAGTGGACTCTCTGACACCTCCCTAAGGAAAAGCAACATTTCTGATGGTGTGATGGCTCAGGGAGACAAGCAATATGTTGTTGGTACTATGAAAGTACTTTTGAAACAACAAAGAGAATTTTCTAAGTAAGGATAAAATTTTATTTATTTATTTTCCATTTCTCTAGGTGGAGACTCGAGATTCTCTAGAGAATTTGGAATCTAAGATTTGGTTAGTTTTCAAAATCACTCGTTTCACTTCATCTTAAAATAGCCACTTTGTGCAGATAACAGGTTGAATAGAACTCTTTTAGATTTTTAGACAGTGTTAAGGAAATACAGTCGGTATTAGGTGTAAGTATCACTTAATACCGTGTCACCTGGAGTTACTTTTATTCACACGGTCCAGGAACTCACATCTGCTTAGTTTAGCTTTACAAAATGTTGCAGGTATATTTTATACATTAAAAAAAACTTTCTACTTGTTTATTTAAAACATTAATTTCACGGTACTTACTACCCTGTTTGGGGTTTTTAAGTATTGGCACAATTTGTAGAGTCCCTATGAAAATGCAATTGAATAACACGAGCAGATGTTATTTTTAATAGCTCCAATAGGTAACACCAATATTTAGTTCGAGATCAGCTACTTGTTTTCCTAATTATATCTCATATGTCTATACAAGAGAAAATGTGTTGAACATAAGTCGGATGGAAATAAAAAAGTTACACAAGACAAACCTAGAAGATTAATTCGTAAGGATTTTAAGACCTTACTCCAACTTTTTTTTTACTTGTTTTACCTATAATTTTATAATATGTAATCTTGGTAATCTATTACTTAAGCTACCATTCTATCATTTTTAACTTAACCATCAAAAAAAATCATTGCTTAAAACTCCTGTAAATAGTCCATAATCATAGATAATATCATTTTATAGTAAAATTGACCAGCCAAACCCGTAGATAGTCTGCACAATTTTGTATCCTTTTTATAATAACTGAAAAAAAATTGCTATGGAGAAATGCCGAACAAATTTTTATGTGCAATATTTTAAAGACCTATGTATCTGAGGCATGTTTACACTGGCATTAGATATTTTTAATTAATATCCTGAATACGAAGTATGATACACCAAGCTGACCACAATCCTTAAGTTTACAAAGCAGTTGGAAAACTCTGTGTGTCGATTTCAACAATCACACTTTATTTGAAAGATGAGCCAAAATCCCAGACAGTAAATTTTATGCCGAGCCTTAACCTGGAGAGAAGCCATTTGGCCCCAGCTGTAGCCATCCACTAGGAAGGAAATGAAAGGCATATGGACAGCCTTGTGGTCGTTCATCTTCTCAGTGCCTGTCTTGCTCAGTCTGTGTGGCTCATGGGCAGGAGCACTGCACTTACTTCAAAGCCGGAGGGCCCCGCACCAGCCTCTGGGGGCCTTTTGGCATGAGTTTGTTAGGTAGAACCTACTTCCTAAGTAGAGACCATCTATGTGATATGACATCTACGTGATATGACAGCTCCTAACTCTAGCTGTGCCTTCCATGGGACGAGGCATGAACTCCCCAAGAGCTTTGGTCATAAGAGGTTCTTGAGAAAATGCACCCCTTGTGATTTAAAAAAAAACTCAGAATTTTCAGAATTCTTAGGCAAATTATGGCTCCCCACATTCCCACCGTTCTAGAGGGTACTGGATACCAAAGGCCATTGCGATAGGCTGTCACTCACATGCACACAGTGGCCAGCTGCCCCTTAGCTCTCAAGAGCAATGGAGGGAGGAAGAAAGCCGATGTCGGGAAAACTCCCCAGCAATCCAGTCGTTAGCATCCTGTCCACTCAGAGAACACCAAGGATACAGTGCTTACAGCATCGCTGATTTCTTTCAGAACTCACAATGGGCCAGACTCCATGGAGAGCCTCTGTCATTTCTAGTCAACAAGTTCTGATTTCTAGTTCATGCAACCAGTTGTTAAGACACAAGAAAATAAGCAAATCTGATCAACTTGGAGGTTTCTATCCAGTAAATAAATAATATACTAGTCATCACTGAAACCCTAATCTTAGGGCCCCTGTTTTATTTAAGTACATCTGTAGAGATCTGTGAAGATTTTCATGTACCTATTTACTGTGTCACTAATAAAATGAAAAATTATAGACACAAGGCATCGTGATGGTTTATTTCACAGACAACATAAAGTTTTCCCATATTGGCCAGGTATCAAAAGTTTCAGTGTGAACCAGGACACCTTGGTTCATTTATGATAAAAACACTTAACATTGGGAAAAAAATTGAAAGCGAAAAAAATCCAATGGGACCTTGGAATAATGAAAATGTTCTACACTTAGGTGGTGCTGATGGTTGTACGACCCTCATTAGAATAAAAACTACTGAATTGTACACTTTGAATGGGTACGTTTATGACATGTGTCTGAATAAAGAGGTTAAATTTTTATGTCAGTCCCACTATTTCTACCCTTATGCAACTGATTTGTCCACATTGTCTTTGAATTTTTTCCACATGTACATCATCGCTCTTTTATGATGCCTTTCTTGCATCAGAAACCAACTTCAGGTGCCTCGTGGCCTCCTGCCCTACGTTTTACTCTGTTTCCTTCTGTTTTTATGGATGTCTTCCAGCCCAACTGACTCTCCGCGAGAGCAGCAACCATATTTTTAAAAAATATTTTATTTATGCATTTTCAGGCAGAGAGATACAGAGAAAGAGAAGGAGAGAGAGAGAGAGAGAGAGAGAGAGAGAGAGAGAGAGAGAGAGAGAGAGAGAGAACATGCACCAGAACCACCACTTTGTGGGTCTGGCTTATGTGGGTCCTGGGGAATTGAACCCAGGGCCTTAGACACTGGAGGCAAGTGCCTTAACTGCTGAGCCATCTCTTCAGCCCGCAACCATATTTTTTATCTGTGTACTTACTATACCTAGCGACAAGACCAGGGTACACCAGATGCTAAAAAAATACCAGGTATAAATTAATTCATATACACATTTGCGTAATAATTATGTTGAACATGTACCTTTGTAATCCACTTCCGATAAGTACCAAGGTACACACGAACATGTGTTTCTGCTTCTAATTCTAATATTCAGACGGTGTTACTGCAGCTTGACTGTCCCTAATGCAAAAGTCTGAAATTCAAGCTCCAAAATCTGAAACCGTTTGAAAATATTTTTTATCTCATGTATTTGAGAGCGAGAGAATATGAATGAATGAATATGGTTGCACCTCTAGGGCCTCTGGCTGCTGCAGACTTCAGACACGTGCACCCCTTTGTGTGTCTGGCTTTACATGGGTACTGGGGAGTCAAACCCAGGCCTGCAGCCTTTGCAAGCAAGTGCTTTTAAATGCTGAGCCATCTCCCCAAGCCTCCAAATCTGAAACTTTTGGATATGATTCCACAAGTGAAAAACCCCATACTTGATCTCGTGTGATAGCATCCAATTAAAACACAAGCACGCTGTATTCATTACTTAACTAAAACCTTGACAAGAAGCTTGCAGGAGGATTTCTCTTGGCTTCCAGAGCTTCTTCAAGAAGTGAAGTCTCATTCACACTTTCACCACCACGCCTCCCTCACTATAATGGACTGTACTTTCTCAAGCCATAAACCATTAGTTTGTATTTTATTAAAACTCAGTCAATACACACAATTAATTTTGAATTAGTATTTATCAGGCATCCAACGAAGGTTCTCTGATTGGGGTTGATGAGTCCCAGTGAGAAGAATCTGCAGATGTGTCCTGTGTTGTTTCCTTGTAGCTCACAGCAAACATTAGTATCATCCTTCACTGTATATTCTGTGACCCTCAGTCACATTGCACAACCTGAAGATCTCTAAAGACATGAATAGTGGCCCAGAAGCACTTGTGTATCCCCAAGACAACATGCAAAATCAAATCTAAGATTCAGTACTAAGATGCTGAAGGTCAGGATGGAAGCATAAACTTAGGACAAGCCAGCCTGCATGGGGCTGGACTTGCCTGATGCACACACGTGGACGTGCTCGGGTTTGCTCCAGGCCAGCCCTACTGATGGCTTACTCGTCGTGAGGAAGGGATCTCTTCCCAGGTCTTCTCTGGTAGTAAAATGATTTCGAGTTAAACATAGGACATGGGAACTCTGCCTCTCATTAGTTACTTTACTCATTGCTCTCACCAAATAGCCGGCAAGAAGCAGCTTAAGGAAGGGTTTATTTTCACTTACAGCTCCAGCGGATTCCTGCCATTATGACCAGAACCATATGGCAAGGAGGGAGTGGGAGACTGCTGGTCACAATGCAGAGATGTAGGGTGCAGCTACAAAACCTCAAGGCTTGCCCCCCACCCTATCCAGTGACCCACTTCCTACAGCAAAGTTCTGCCTCTTGGGGCTGGGTAGATGGCTCAGTGGTTAAAGACACTCACTAGCAAATGCAAAGCCTCTCTCTCTCTCTCACACACACACACATACATAAATATTTTTTTAAAAAGCACAAATAATGTTCCACCTCTCAAAGGTTACACAACCTTCCAAAGAGCACCACCAAGTATTCAAACACACGAGCCTATAGGGGCCACTTCACATTCAAACTACAATAGCCTCTTAACCAATATTTTGGCATCTTGGCCACCTCCAGATTTATGATAGATATGAGCAACAATGGACCAATGCTTTCTTTCTTTTTTTAATTTTATTTATTCATTTTCAAGCAGAGAGATACAGAGAAAGAGAGAGAGAGAGAGAGAGAAAGAGAGAGAGAGAGAGAGCACCAGGGCCACCATCTTGTGGGTCTGGCCTATGTGGGTCCTGGGGAATTGAACCAGGGGCCTTAGGCACTAGAGGCAAGTGTCTTAACCACTGAGTCATCTCTCCAGCCCTGGACCAATGCTTTCTAAATGCTGACTTGAAATTTGAGTCTAGCACTGAGCAAAATGAGATAAGGATCAGTACTAACAAGTAGAACTCCCTCACGCATTGCCTACTCCTGTGAAATTCAGACATCCCTACAGGTCACCTCCGTAGAAAGTCCTCAGGTGGCCTCAGGAAGAGCCCAAACTTGAAAGCCACAAATGCCAAGTGCTTCCCAAGGGTCTAATGTTCTCTCCCCAAATACTTGAGATTTTTCTCCTACAGAACTCTGGTTATGTTAAAATGTTAATTTCTTTAGCATGAGAAGTTGGAAGCATTGAAATTTCAGACTCATTTGGAAGCTGTGTCCAATGACAATTCCCCTTGTGATGCTTAAGTGCACGGTGAGTTCAGGATGGCCAGGGTGCAGAAGGTATGATCCTGCTTGTCATTTGAAACTTTCCTCACCCACCTCCAAAATACCATGTGCCCGACACACTGCCTTTGGAATTGTTTATGAGCGAGCTCTCTGTTATTTATGATTGTTGGACAAAATCCATGTGGAAATGTAGCCTGATACCAGAGCCTCAAGACAATAAAACGTCTTGGATTTAACTTCTATTGGCGCCATAATATGACACAGTAGGAATGTTCTTAATATCTCTGTGCTGTTGTGTATTTTGACTGTGCCCTGTGCTGTAGAAATAACTCGCCATCAGCCACGGTGCTGCTAGCCTACTGTGAAGGGGCCTTTCTTAGTGTACGTAGTAACAGTGGACCTCCCGGCTTTGAAAGCCTTTGCTTTCAACATTTGTTCATTTAACAGACTGTAAGCTACATACAGTTTTAAAATTCTATTTCTATAGGGACTTTTCATTGTTAAAAACCCAATCCTCAGAGTGACAGACACCAATGATTTCCAACACAGCCTAAAGCAGAAGTACAGAGGCCCTTAAGATCTCAACAATAAAGCAGACTTAAATCTCACCCACCATGACTCAGGGAACTGAGTGGAAGAGGGGGCAGAAAAAATGTAAGAGCCATGGTGGAGGAGAATATCCAGAGACATGGACCCCCTCAGCAACAACACACAAAGTTGGGGGGGGGAACCTGGCTGCCTGTTGTGCTATCCATACCCTCCTACCCCATGGAACCATCCAGTATGCCCACCTAGGAGGATACCCAGTGGATTGGGGACAGGGAGGAGGGAATCGGGGATACCAATGTAATATTTACTAATACAATGTATCTAATTTTGGACAATAAAAATACCGATTAAAAAAATCCCAATCCTTGTTCCCTGTTTTTGTCTCCCAAAGCTGTGATGAGTTGAACTGCTTTAGGAAACAGGGGATCAAGGTGGTGGGAGGGCCATGGGACCACTATCATTGATTTGAACCTTCAGAGTTGTGGACTACGTGAATCTTTTCTTTCATACATCATCTGAAGTAAATTATATTAATGAAAAAGCTGCCTCGGGCTGGAGAGATGGCTCAGCTGTTAAGGCACTTGCCTCCAGTGCCTAAGGCCCCAGATTCAATTCCCCAGGACCCACATAAGCCAGACCCACAAGGTGGTGGCTCTGATTCTCTCTCTCTCTCTCTCTCTCTCTCTCTCTCTCTCTCTGTCTCTCTCTCTCTCTCTCTCTCTCGCTCTCTGCTTGAAATGAATAAATAAAATATTTTTAAAAAAGAAAAGCTGCCTCAAACAGTGATATGAAGAATAGAGTCCTTATTGGAGGGTTCAAGCCGTCAAAAGGAAGTGCCTATTGAGCCCCACGCTCACTGTTAAATGACACGGAGAAGCATTGCTTACATCTGCAATGACCCAGAGCTGAGCAAAATAGATAGCGTAATCGATGACGGAAACAAGATAATAAAACAAAAATTGCTAACATCATCTGGCCACATGTGCTTTGAGGCACTGGGCCACACACTGGCCACAGGGAAGAGCTTACCAAACAGAGGCAGGCCCAGCAGTGAGAGGAAGGGATGATGCCTGTCCATGGACATCAGTCTGATCTAACAGATGAAAACAGGCCAATCATGGCTCACCTTCTCTCATTTCCATTCATCTGTCTGCTCTCCCACAACCTTCCTATCCATCAGCTTGCACAAAGCAGGTAGCCCCAGATCAAGCTGGACATGTGCACATCTCCTTCTGGCCAGAATGGCTCAGCCCACACTCAGCTGCAGGAGTAAGTCTGGGTCCAGGAGCCATAGGCATCAGCTACTAATGATTTTCACTGTAAGGAAAACAACATGATAAGAAGACGCCTTGACCTGCCTTCTGAAGAGCTGAGGAACTCAGGATTCTATCACCCAGAGAAGAGAGCATCCTAGGGAAATATTGACCTCAAATATCCAAAGAACTGTTGTGAGGGAGAGGAAGGAAAGCACAAAGGAAACAAATATAGAATAATAAAATCAGTAAGTATGACAATAGAAATAGAAATATAGTCACCCAGTGCCAGATGCTCTGCTCAGTGCTTGATGCACGTTTCTCCTTTAATCCTCACCATAACATGTGAGGCAGATTATTTATATCAAAGAAAAAATTCTGACCCTTGTTAAAAGGCAAGACAGTGGTCACATGGATGGATCCTTTGTTCTGCTCCATTGATCTGTGCGTCTGTTTTATGCTGGTATCAGGCTGCCTTTATTACTATGCCTCTGTAGTATAATGTGAAATCGGGCATGATGATACCTCCAGCAGTATTTTATTAATATTTTATTTATTCATTTTTCAAGCAGAGAGAGAGAGAGAGAGAGAGTGCACTAGGGCCACCACCTTGTGGGTCTAGCTTATGTGGGACCTGGGAATTGAACCCGGGGCCTTAGGCACTGGAGGCAAGTGCCTTACCCTCTGAGCCATCTCTCCAGCCCCAGCAGTATTATTTTTGCTGAGGATAGTTTTGGCAATCCAGGGCCCTATGTATCCATATTATTTTTTCCTATTTCTGTGAAGAATAGCACTGAAATATTTATTTGGGTTGCATTGAGTCTGGATATGGTTTTTGATAGGATGGCTATTCTGACAATATTAATTATTCCAATCCATGAACACGGGAGATCTTTCCACTTTCCTGTCTTCCTTACTATCTTTCTTTAAAATTTTAAAATTTAAAAAGTGTTTTAAATTTTTCATTATAGAGGATAGGTCTGTATTAGCCAGGGTTCTCGAGAGGAACAGAGCCAAGAGAATTAATTGTAGTAAAAAGGGGATTTGTTGGATTAGCTCACAGCAGTCCCACAATAGCAGTCTGCAGGCCCGAGAGCTAAGGAACAGTAGCCGCTCAGTCCACATGGCTGGAGGCCTCAGCAGTCCCGATCCAGCACTGAAGGCTGAAGGCTACCTGGGGAGCAGCTGGTCTTCAGCCCAGGCTGGAAGGCTGAGGAAGCTTGGTCTAATGCCAATGAAGGATAGCTAAGTAGAATGGATGCAAGTCGCTTGACAAGTACCAGCAGCCAGGCAGGAGGAAGAGACAGAGATTTCCTTCCCCTAGAGCTTCCTTTCATTCTGACCCCTACTGAGAGGGCCACCCACTTTTGGGGGAAGGGCTCACTCGGTAGGAGGGAGCTCCTCCTTTAGTTAGTCCTTCCTGTAAGCAAGCTCAGAAACCCACTCAAGATTGCTAAACAGGTCAAATTGACGATAAAACTTTACCACCACAAGTCAACCCCTTGTCAACTTGACATCAAACCATATCTCCTTACATCATACTTAATTTCTAGATGAAGACAGTAACAAGATCTTAATTCCACGTAACATGCCACTAAAACCGGAAATGAATCATCCCCCCCATGCCAAGACCAGGTCCCTTGAGGAATGCTAAGTCTCTAATATCTAATAAGTTAAATATAAATTCAGCAATGTTTAACTAATAATGTAATCCCAATATTAATTAGATAATAGAAAAAATAGAGGAAAAATAAACGTATTGGTATACATATGCACACTCTTAGCAATGCAAGAACAAAAATATTCATGGCAACTACAGTCCTCACTTTTTGTAACTGGTCACATGGCCTCAGCTGGTATTTGTAACTACCTTCTACTACCCACTCTGTATTTCCTCCACCTTCAGCAAGCACCTTGGCAGGTCTTGGTTCTTTACCTGGAGGGGTGACCCATACCTTCATTCCTGATGGATCTGGGCCATTTATCACACTACCTTGATTGGGGTGTTATAGTTTCCCATTGACTTTGATAACAGGACACAGTAACACCAAGAGGCGCCCTATAGAATCTCCTACACTACAGACATACTCTTCCTTACCTCCATTATGGAGGAGCAGTCCAATTTCTCCCTGGTAGTCTGGATAAATCACCCCTGTTAACACTGTAACTCCTTTATAGCCTGTTGACTGGAGTGTATCAGGAGCCCAAAGTGGCCAGGGGGGAGTCTTAGCTTCCAGTTCAATGAAATGCTCTTTCTGCCTCCTGGCAAAGGAACTCCCCCCTCTGGAACCAAGACTTTCAGCAGAAGGTAAGGTTATGGAAACAGGAAACAAAAATTTGACTAATGGGTCAGTTGGGGTGATGGTAAGTGGTACATTCCCATTTCCTTCCTTTGATTCCTGGGCCCATGAATCCTGGTTATAGGAGAAACAATACCATATATAGTACACTGATTCAGAGCATACACAGCCTGCTGGAGAGCCCTGCCCCAGCCCTCCAGGCCACTGCCACATAGTTGGCGCCATAACTGTTTACTATCTTTCTTTTAAATTTTAAAACGTAAAAAGTTATAGTGCTGGAAACTATATATAGTCTTCAAGAGAAGAAAGTCATCAATGGCCTTACATATAGCACTGAACCTATCATCTGTCCCACATAACCAACCCGCCAGGCAAGATTTGTAATAGTGGCATGACTGTTACAGAAGTAACCAACTGGTCTCTGATTGGATGTGAGGCTCAGCGTAGGGGAGGAAGCTCATACCTGGTACTGAAAATCTAGTCAAAAGCCTACGGTTGGGAAGGTCATAACATATGGTTATGTTAGTAACCATAGTAGCTTGGATGTATGCTAGATAGATATGTTATTCCCATCAAATTGTTCTCTAAAGATTTGTTTACCCTCAACTTTGGACAGAGAAGCTTCTGCTGATGGTGGTGACGACTGGGGAAACTCAAAGCTAGTCAAAGTTCTGAGTCTGTTGAGTGCTGAGCAATGAATGAGACACCTCTACCATGTCCTCAAAGTTCAGAGAACGCCATGGAAGAGGAGGCAAAAAGAATGTAAGAACCAGAAGATGGGGAGGAATGCTTTGGGAGGCTATCTTCTGGATATGAAGTTGATACAGAAAATTTGAAGTGTCTTTGAGAGTGTTGGAGACTTTCTTGGCTCTTTGTTGGGCTTTAACCCAGAAGTTAGAATGCTAGACAGTCACACAAAGTTTTCACTATGTCAGTGGTCTCCAGGTTCTTGTCTTGGGAATTCCAGCAAATGAAATCCACACACCGTAGAGGGACAAGTTTGGAAAGATTTTATTATAAGGATTATAGAATTTATAACACTTATAGCCAGGCGTGGTGGTACATGCCTTTAATCCCAGCACTGGGGAGGCAGAGGTAGGAGGATTGCCGTGAGTTCAAGGCCACTGAGACTACATAGTGAATTATTCCAGGTCAGCCTGGACTAGAGTGAGACCCTACCTTGAACCCCCCCCCCCCCCCGAAAAAAAAGAAGAAGAATTTATAACACTTAAGAGAAGGAAAGAGGAAAGAATACAGAGCTCCAGCCCAAGATAAACAGGGTTTCTGAAAATAAGAAATTCTACCTAGCAACCCAGACTGGGGCTTTTTATGGGACTAGTTTGTTCAGCCCCAATGTCACTTTTTCTAGGATTGGGCAATCGTTCCAAAAATCTTAATTCTGGGGCTGGAGAGATGAATCAGTGATTAAAGTGTTTGCCTGCAAAGCCTATCAACCTGGGTTGGATTCCCCAATACCCACAAAAAGCCAGGTGCGCAAAGTGGTGCATGCATCTGGAGCTTGTTTGCAGAGACTGGAGGCCCTGGTGCACCCATTCTCTCTTTCTCTGTCCATCTCTCTTCTCTCTGTATCTCTCTCCTTGCAAACAAGTGAAGGGTGTAACCTTCTCAGAAGGGCATGATTATCTCTCTTAGAAAGGGGCAACTCCTCTAGGTAATAAGAAATGAGAAAAGGTCAAACCCCTCTGACATTTCTGGCCTCTGACAAATTGGATGACCCAGACTGTCCTCCTTAAAGACATTCCTCACTTCCACTTTCACGGCAGGTCTGATACCCCAAAACTGCCTCAAAGTGGCCATTGCATTCATGACCCCTCAGCAACTATTGCTACATGGACCAACCCTGTCCAATATTGGGCTCATCAATATTTTGACATGGATGATTAAGGAGTGACAAATAAAGAAATGATATCAAAATAGAAGAGGGACCAATCGGAAAGAAGAAGGGGTTCAGTGAAAGGATGGGGAAAGAACAGAAGGTAATGGGAAGGGATTCTGATCAAAATACACTATGTACATGTTTGAAAATTGTTAATAAAAAGTTAAGGGATAAAAATATAAGGCAGGGGCAGGAGAGATGGTTCAGGGATTAAGTCACTTGACTCCAGAGCCTAAGGACTCAGGTTCAATTCCCCAGTAACCACGGAAACGAGAAGCACAAAGTGGTACATGCATCTGGAGTTCCTTTGTAGTGGCTAGAGGCACTGGTGAGCCCATTCTCTCTTTCTCTGTCTCTCTCTCTCTATCTCTCTCTTTCTCTCTCTCTCTTTCTCTGTCTGTATCTCTATGCTTGCAAATAAATAGAATATTAAAAAGATGATAAGGCAGGCTACTCAAGATCATTGTAGGTACAGAAACTGTTATAATGGGGTTTTGCAGTAGGGGATGAAGACTGGGCTCAAATTCAGATATAAAGAAAAGGATGCATTTCTAACCAAAGAGCAAGCATCAGTGGATTGGGCATTACGGAGAGGACACATTAAAGTAAGGAGAATTGTGGAGCAAGAAGACTTTGGCCAGATATGAACAGTGGGGCTCCTTCTAAGCTCACTTAAATGAAGGACTCTTGCTAACCCTAACCCTGCATGGACAAGATTAAAGGCCATATTCGGCTTTAGTTAAGGAAAAGGCTCAAGGAGCCTGGCTCAACTCTGGTCAAGACAAGAATCTTTTCCAATATTTTGTCCCTGTTTGCAGATGAGTAGAAATCTGGTGAGAGAAAACAGCTTTGTACCATAGCAAGTGGCAGAGCAGACATTGAAGTCTAGACCTGCCTACTTCCAGAGTCAGGGCTGGTGTCACGCAGCTGGCAACAGATATTAAGAGTTCCTATCCACGCAAGCACAAACATGGTTAACACCTGGGACTGTTTTGCAACACATCAAGGAGTGTGTTAACAGACATGGAGAGGGCATTTTTAAGGAGGTTTTAAAATCACACAAATTAGTCCTTTCATCTTAGATGTTGGTCTAGATTTATAAACTATTTCCTTATCAATAACACATTCTAAGAACCTAAGACCTGTGAGAGTGTGCTAAAGCTCCCCCAAGGTACTTTGTACTAAGAATAATTGGCTTCACTACCATCATTCAAAAATAATAATAATAATAATAATAATAATAATAATAATAAAAGAGTTCCTACTATAGTCCATCTTGAAATCAGAAAAGTGTCACAACAATGGCATTGGAATGGATTTTCTGGATCTCAATGATGTCTTATAAAACGCCCCTCCATGAGATCATTATAAGGGCTAAAGTCTGTGAGGGGTTTCTAGGTATGAGAAAAAATGAAACAAGTCTTTCCTTCACTTTACAGAGGATTGTGAACTGGAATCACAGCACTTCTGTCATCTTTGACTTTAAGAATTCTACTCAGATTCATGAATGTGACTAAACATTCCTAACACGTTTGGACACCTAAATGTTACTGCATATGCTGTCTGGACTTCAGAATGCCTGGAGAAAGAAGTTCTCATGCCCAAGATCATTATCAACATGGGAGCCAACCCTCAAAGTCATAAGGGTATTTTATATCATGCTTCTTATACCCTCAAAACCACTTATTAGAAGTCTAAATGGTATAATGAATTGAATTTGTCAAATTTAAAAAACCTTGACATGCTGGGCGTGGTGGCTCACGCCTTTAATCCCAGCATTCGGGAGGCAGAGGTAGGAAGATCACCTTGAGTTCAAGGCCACCCTGAGACTATATAGTGAATTCCAGGTCAGCCTGGACTAGAGCGAGACCCTACCTCGAAAAACCAAACACAAACAAAAAAAAAAAAACTTGACATTTTTCATCTTAGAAAACTGTGAGTTCATATAAATGTGCCATCATGGCCTCAAACAAATGTTTCTCCAATGATCTTTTTGCTTGGGAGATGAATCTACTATTTCATTTTCATCTTTTGGAAGCAGAAATAATGAAAGATTAACCTTGGGAGATAGAATTACAAGTTAATACTCAACCCAGGAGGTTCTGCTGGCAACACCAATCTTGTTCAGACAGAAATCAGGTGATACGGTATCGAAATGGCATACATTTAAATCAAGATGCAATGTGGATAATTTGGAAAGGGAATCTCTCCTAATTCACACTCCAGCAGGACAGAGAAAGCAGAAACATGGTTCTTTCTGGCTTGAACTTTGGGCCAAGGAAAGAGCATGACACTTGGCCGACTAGTGAGCCAATAGGAAACCACCATGGAGTTGACAGCATTTCATTTGAGGCAGGAGGAAGAAAGAAAAATTCAAAAACTATTTTTCTTTCTCTTTATGTGTTTGGACCACACTGTCTTTATAAATGAGTGTTTATCCTCAGGAGTTGAGACGGCTTGTGTGTGAGTGGTGTATGACTGTATATGTATGTGTTTTTAAATGAGAATGTGTGTGTGTGTGTGTGTGTGTGTGTGTGTGTCTGTTAAGGGGAGATCCTGCATAGCCATTGATGGGAAATTCTCAATGGAGCTGCACACGGTGAGTTAAAGATGCCAGAAGTCATCCTAAGAATATTTTCCTAGGCTACATGCTCAGGCAGGGGAATGCGTGCTCTGGAAAGAGAAGGACCATACAGAGAGGAAAGGGGGTGTTCATTGACAGCTAAGACTTCCAGCCTGAGTTATCAAAGGTAAAGTTTCAAAGGGATAGAAATAAAGAATGGAGAACAGAAATCCATTCAAGAGTCTCAGTTCCTGTGTGTTCCTCCACGGACAACAAGGCAGTAATATTGTGTGACAGGTATAATTTCTTCCTTCCTACTTTGTACTGCCTTTCTGTGATCCCATTTCGGGGGACTGTGATGTCCCTTTCAGTGATAAACCATGTTGATAGCCTGTTCTTCACCATTCATATAACTATGCCATTCTAAGATGACCAAGCTATGTCCTTCCTTGACTCTCGCTCCTGCATTCATCAGCATGGCATGCTTTGGTCAATGGGATATGAGCAATGGGGAGCAATGTGTTGAAATGTGTATGCATAATGTCATGGTTTGATCCAGGTGTCCCCCACAAAGAAATGAATGTGTTCTGATTGATCGATCCTCAGCTGATGGCAGTTTGGGTTTTAGAACCTCGATGAAGCTGTATTGTTGGGGGTGGGCTTATGGGGGTTATAAGCCAGCTTCCCCTTGCCAGTGTTTGGCACACCTTCCTGTCACTGTTTGCAGTGCTGTGTTGGAGGTGATGTCCACCCTCTGCTCTTGCCATCGTTTTCCCTGCCAGGATGGAGTCTTCCCTCGAGTCCATAAGCCAAATAAACCCATTCCTCCACAAGCCACTTTTGTTTGGATTCTTTCAGAGCAGCAACTAGAAAGCTGACTGCAACGCATAATAAAGCTTGTCTCCTTCACTTCTGAAAGACATGCCAAGGTAAGGCTACTTGTGCCAGCAGGATGAGAGACCCAAGGAGCAGAACCCGCTGTGCCCAATACCAGTGTGAAGAAGATCCCCTGCCAACTCCCAGACACATAGGAATTTATGTGCATATGCAAATGGAATTAAATATATATATATATATATATATATATACATATACTTATCATCTTGTCTGAGATGAAAGAGCAGGAGCCCAATTTCAGAGTTGGCATTTAACTTTTATGATAGACAATACCACTGAGGAAAACAGTGAAGGGTGGCATATCCAAAATATTACCACCTCTATAGCTTATGTGGAGCTTCAGCCGTCCTGATGAGGTGACCATGAGGAATACTCAGCAATAGGAAGTGACCTGGGAGAAGAAAATATACTTCTTCTGCCTCTGCTCACCCACCTCCTCGTTTATATGAAGTCAACATAATCACAAAAGGACTGGAGAGATGGCTCAACATTAGGGCATTTGCCTGCAAAGCCTAACGATCTGAGTTCGATTCCCAGTGCCCACATAAAGCCAGATGCACAAAGAGGCACATGCATCTGGAGTTTGTTTGCTGCAACTGGAGGCCCAAGTACACCCATTCTCTCTGTCTCCCCCTCTCTCTGTTTGCAAGTAAATAAAAATAATCACATTTCCCTAATGTATACTAGAGGAGGACTCCCTTACAGAAAGAGGAAAAATTCTTCTAGTGTTACATATGTCATGATATAAGTACACTGAAGCATATATACAGTGTGTATATATGTATATATTTACATATATACATTTATTGAACGCATGATTTTTGTGGGTTAGTGTGTAGGTCTAGTAGGATTCCCCCCATGCAATATTACATACTTTCTATTGGGTTTCTTGTTGTTAAAACCACCCAACTATCACCACCTAAATAACCCATGTGTACACATGCATACACTGTATGCATGACCATCCAACTATCACCACCTAATAAGCCCATGTGTACACATGCATACACTGTATGCATGACCATCCAACTATCACCACCTAAATAACCCACGTGTACACATGCATACACTGTATGCATGACCATCCAACTATCACCACCTAAATAACCCACGTGTACACATGCATACACTGTATGCATGACCATCCAACTATCACCACCTAAATAACCCACGTGTACACATGCATACACTGTATGCATGACCATCCAACTATCACCACTTAAATAACCCACGTGTACACATGCATACACT
>PVHP010013198.1:0-41411 GCA_004024765.1 Zapus hudsonius | reverse complement strand
ATTTTATTTGCTTACCAAAACAAAGTCTAATAGATACTTTATTCTGAACAATCCAATACATGGTAGAAAAGTCTTTAAATATAGAAAAGATTAATTTGTGCACATCTAAGGGCTTCTAGGGGAGCAAACTACGGAGGCATCGTGATAGACAAGAGTTGCGACATAGTACCATAACTGAATCCTCAAAATGCCACCTTAATAATGAAGGCCAGGGGAGGTGATGTCCTCAATCATCTGAGTATGTCCTAGAGAGGCACTCTATAGGACATCATATGGCTTCAACAGGAACCTCAGGGTTTTCTTCCACCCTCAGCTACTGCCCTCCAACCTTCTCATTCCTCAACAAATATCTTCTGTGCAGATTCTTGTGAGGTCTCTTAATTAAGAGTTAAACAAAGAACAGTTTTCACTTTGAGTGAAAACAATGCTTTTGCTCCCCATGACCCCTCGGTTCCTTAACTACAAATCTACAGGAAAAGTGCAAAGCAATTCCCAGGGTTAGAGCCAGAGCAAGAATGCTGAAATGCAGGAGGAGCAAGAGCTTATGTCTGTGTGCCTATCAGCTTAGGGATCCTGTTCTCAGGATTCACCTAGGAGATTATTCACTTGGACTGATTTACATGGTAGCTGTTCTCTAGCACGTGCAATTAAGTTGTCTTTTTATGATAATCAAAAACAGCAAATGCCTAAATATTGGAATGATTTTTCAGCCTACAGAATGTCCTAAACAAAATCATTGTTGGGAAAGATGCTCCTAATTTCCATGTGGGAAGAAGTTTCAACCATCTAGGGGCTGGAGAGATGGCTCTGCGGTTAAGAAGTTTCAACCATCATGTCATCTGCATGGTCTTCCCTAAACAGGCTGGATGCATTCAAAGAAAATGTGAATGGTGAGAGTGCTGCCATATCTGGTTCCTGTGAGAAGAACTCTCTAGCAACAGCCCCTTGGCCACAGTTTTGCACCATAAAGGTCAACTCTGGAATTCTTATGACTTGATAGGTTCAATGTGGCTATGGCCACTGGAGTTGTATAATTCAGCTTCCAAAATGGGCACTCCAGAGTGACAGTATTAATCAGATGTACAAGTCAGAATATTGGGGAACTCTGTCTATGTCAACACCATGGTCTGGGGCAGGCATCATCTGGGCTTCCACAGGTGGGGTGGGCTGGGAGCAATGGCTGGCACTAGAGATTTTCTATCAGACCAGCCAAGTGTAATGAGGATGGCGTTTCAGAAGATTACAAATTTCACCATGATACTGGATAGCAAGGGATCAAGAGGGGGAAATAGGTAGCTCTGGAGTCTAGGAGGAGAGAGCTGGCCCACGTGTACTGTGAGCACGTATGGAGGGTGAGTGACAAGCAGACATGAAGCAATGAGGTGGGCAGACTCAGTCACCCGTGTAAAAATGTGCACGTGGTTCTGGGCTCCCTGCTGCCAGGGATCAAAGTGTCACAGCTCTTCTGGATGAAGTCAACACCAGGAGGTGATGGCTGGTCCAGACTCCACTTCATCTTTATCTCTAGTGAACTGGAGCTAAGCACTAATTCCCAGAGCAAGGCAGGGACCTCAGCCATATCGGGAAACAGCTTATGAGGAACTTTTAGGAAGGATTCAAGTCTAGCAATTACCACATGGACTGTGCTTTTGTGTGAAGGACTCCTTCCTTGCCTTTCTCAGGAGCCTGTGTGATCTTTTATTGCCTGTACATGCCATTTTTTTTCTTAGACACAAAATAGTTCATGTGCCAGCACTCAGGAGTAGAGCCCAGATGGTCACCCCCAAGTTTGGGCCTGGATTGGTCTACACAGCAAGTTCTAAGCTAGCCGGGACTACATAGTGAGATTCTATCTCAAAAGAAAAATTCATTTTGAGAAAAACAAAGTTTTCAGTCTGATTTGCCCATTATACTAGAGAAAACTACTAGAAAGTGAGCAGAATGGGAAAAGATGCATTTTCTTGTATCAAAAAGTAGTGGTTTTTTTTCCAACAAGTCTAAACCACCTCAGCTTTTACTAGTGCCCTAGATTTGCACAGTTTGCCAGTCTCTCTGTTGGAGACACACCGATTTAAGACCACATTGTGGAGAGTCTATGAAAACAATGAAAGAACTAGAGATATTTGCACTTAATTTTTAGCTTGTGGTCAGAGTACCTAATGCAGAGTACCTAATGCAGATTATTTTTGCAATGCATGTGAGTATTAAACTTGGATAACTGAACATTACCACATATTTTCTGAGTGCACGACCTTAGACTTGGCATTTCATGTGTAGAGACAGTGAGCCTAGTTTGTGGCCTGAAGCATAGTCAGTTACTAGAAATGTAATATTTATCATTAAGTTTTACAACATGAAGGTCTTCCATGTTCATCGAAGAATTTTCTTTTAAAGAGCAATTTACATAAAGCTAACGTGAAAATCACACGAGTTAGAAAGCCTATTTTTTTCAGAAGTTGAAAGAAGACTCATGTGGACCAGAACAAAATGGGCAACTTAGCTGCTGGGTTAGCATCTGTCTCATCTATGGCTGTCTCAAACAGCCTCGGCATTTCGCAGGTAGTTATACAGCAACCTTCCCAGCATAAGTCGAGCTCTGTGTAGGATTTAATGTCATCCCTGTGGAGAAATTCAACTAATCTACTTCTACTTCGCAGTGGATATGTTATGTTTTTGGTAAACACCAGTCTAAGGGACCAAGTACCACTGCACCCATGGTTAAGAAAATATTGAAATAAAAGAGCTATTTTCTTGCTAAGGTTAAACTAAAATTTTGAGGCACATAATTGGCAAAATAGGAAATTACACAAAATTTCATAAAACATGTCAACAGTAAACAAATTCTTTTCCCCTTTTTTTCCCCTGTTTGAAATTTAGAATGGCACCAGGTAGTGCCGAGTGGAGAAGGTCACGCCAGCCCGGTCTCTTCAGGTAGATGTGCTTTGGCAGGGCCATGATGCTGAAACGCTGTCCTCCAGCCTGGGCACCTAGGGCTTTTCTTTCAGCTTCAGGTCAATACTGGGTGGGGTGCGGAGGGGGGACAGGGAGAAAGAAAACCACATGAGAAACATTCAGCAATGATTTGGTTGTCGTGGGTGTGTTTCTTTCCTCAAAAGACCTACTGGGAATAAATCATGCAAGATTTTCTTTTGATAGTATACAAATCTAATAAAACACAATCCTCCCCAACTGTCAAGATTTTCTCTTAAATATGAATTCAGTGTCTTTACAAAATTGCTTCTGGAAGCATTTTACACCTTTGCAAAAGGATCCAGAATAAAAAAATTCCTGTCAAGTCTCATTCCTAAAGTCAGATGAGATATGGAAGATTATGATATTTTGGAAAGAAAGGATCTTTTTATGTTTAGCGAGTGATGGTTCCTTTTTGTGATGGTCACCATCAGGTGTCAGTTTGATTGGGTGGAAGGAAGGCTAGCTAGAGAACTGCTGAATCACATTTCTGGTGTGGAGGGCAGGGGGCTGAGGAGGAAGACCCATCTTGTCCAGTAGGTTGAGGGGATGGGCAGATGGAAGGAGGGGGAGGCGGAGGTTCCTTCCCCCCTGGGCATGCTTTCTCCTGCTCTGCCTGGGCACCGCAAATATGGACTTGCATCATCAACCCTCCAAAGAGCGTTCAGCCTTGAACAGGGGCCATAGATTGGTCTTCTTGGTGTGGGCAGCTCTGTCCTGGCTTTCATTGTGGTCATTGTGGGGCTTTTCAGCCTCTGTGACTATGTGATCCAATCTAATCAATTTAGTCATAACTATAAATATCTGTGTGTGTATTCTACTTCTATAGATAACCTTGGCTAATATACTTGTGAAGCAAATAAATGATGGGAAACAACCATAAAACAACAAAAAAAATGATAAAAAGAAACCCACCTTTTTTTTCTAGGAGCCAAAGGATTTGACCTGAAGGGATTAGCCTACTCTAGTGAAATGAGTGTAGCTAAAAACAAACACCAGAGGTAGATGTGGAAAATTCCCCACAAGCTACCATAAGACACCACCCTGCAGATTAGCTTTGAGATAATAGTTACCTTGTGGAGTGAATTAACTATTGACAGTGCTGCAAATTCAAGCCTTGATAAATATAATTTATCATATATTGACAATATAGTTGAAAAAAATACTCAAAAATAAAAGAAGTCACAATCCCAGTTTAAGATATGAGTGAATAAATAAAATCCAAACTCAAAAGTGAAGAATACGAGCACTTGGAGCTATTGTTTTTTAAATAATACTCATTTTGAGAATTCAAAAAATAACAATTTTAGTCAGATTTGAATATAAAAGGAATATTCTTCCTCTTTGGAGAGATAAGTTATAACCAACTGTGCCCTGAGCAAGACTGACCCTGTAGCATTCATTCTCTAGCAGGCTAATTTCACTTCTAGCATGTATTAAATGAGGTTTCTTACAATCTTCTTCAATGGTAAATACAAATATTTATGTTTTATATAGAAAGGGAAGATGGATAAACTTGTTCCTCTTCTTTCTGTGAATGAGAGATCACACTATAGGATCCAGACATACTGCATTTCATTCCTGGCCAGACACGGTCCTTGGAAGGTCCGGGTCCCAGGATGTAACTTATCCATTCCATGCCACTTACAGAAGGTGTAAAATGCTTCTGCACACAAATCTTCCCTGTCCCCAGAAGCATGTGGAGACTAGATACCAGGAGAAAATAAAACCCTTCATTCTAACACTAAAGAAAGCCAACAATCCAGGACTGGGACTCAGGGGGGCAAAAAAATTCTTGCCTACTCTTGTCCCAAATCTGGGGCCTCATCTTCCTGGTAATCATGTGTCAGAGAGGGGCTTAGGAAAGAAGGAAGGAAGAAAATGGAAGCCTCAAAAACAATGTTTGCGTCCAAGAGTGGAGGTTCATAAAAAAATTTGCAGCATCCCGCCCTCATGCCCAGCCCTGGAATGAACGCACACAGAAAGCAATGCTTGGCCCTCTGTCCCAACCCAATGACCCTTTCCACCAACGAGGAACAGGCAGACAGGCAGGCAGAGGAATGGGTAAGCCTGAAGATGCTGCAGTGATGGCCCAAGAGTGAGCAGGGCTCAGGATGTGATCTCACAAGCTGAACTGTGGGCACTGTTAACTGCTCAAGGAGCCTTGTTTTGCAAAGGGAGGAAGTGTCCTATCTCTGCAAAATGGATTATGGGGAACAGAGGGATTGAGATATGTTTGCTCTGCTTGAAGCAATCATTGCCTTTGTTAGGACAAGAATGACCATTAGAAAAATGGTTGCCTCATGTGCAAGTTCTCCTTCTAACCATCATCCTGTCCTTTGTTTAGTTTTCAGTTTGGACTTTGTATTTTGTTCCTAAACTCTCTGTGAGATGTAAGATCAGCATGGCTACTGAGACATTGCATTGGGATTTTTCCATCCTTCCTCTGGACCTCTAGGGGGAAAAAAAGATTCCAATAGAGATTCATTTAAGTTTGATCTTTGACTGTCTTTCTTGATTCCCAGGAACAAGGTCAATACTGAATTCTCTACTATTCAAGCAAAATGAAAAGTTCCTCCTGGGATGGTCAGGTTCAAGTTGAGAACATGTTGCTGATCAGTTTACTTTCTTCCATGAAACTGACATGGAAACTAACTGTGCTCTCTTAGCTGATCATTTTTGCCCTTTGCTAGCTGGGAAGTGGCACCACATTCCAGTACAGAGATCGCCTTTCTCTTTTTTAAAACAAGTGGCTCCAGATCTGCAGAGCCAAGGTTCAAATCTGGGTCATTATTATAGCTGCAACATATTGGAAAGGTCACATATTCTACCTGTAGAATGTTCCTTAAAACCTTGTTCTGAGGATTAAAATCAGATACTGTATATACACATTTCTATTTCTTATAGTTGGACTTACCCAACTGTATCATTTCAAAAATCTCAAGCAAATACAACTGCTTTCTGGAGTTTGCAAAGCAAAGATATTTCACCCCTCTTATCCAAAATACCAAGTCAAGTCATATGGAAGTGCCAACTCTCACTAATTAAAATGATGTCGTTCAGAAAGGAGAGTTTCATCCCTCTTGCCCAATGCTCTTACATGGAGCACTCAAATTCACTCTCTCCTCATTGTTGGAGTAGAAAACTAGAACTCCGTATAAAGCATTCGGGTGTCCTTAGTGATGACTACCAATGCCGCAGAATTAGGCTGATGAATTCTCTGTAAGTCTGCAACATCAGGAATGGAGCCCAAGAAAGCTGCACATCTAAACGGGTTTACCCAGTCCTTGGGATACTGGTTTTTCTCCAAGCCCAGCCATACAACATTAAGACAACCACAGAGCAGTTACTGAATGTGAGTTCTTACTCCTTCTCCATAGAAGCCATGTCGGGATCATTGTAAAGACAGCTAGTTCTGAGTGCAAGGAAAAAACAGGAAGCAGTCAACATTTTTTCACACTTACTGTCACATTAGCACCACTGATCAGGGCCATGTAAAGCTGTTTCATAAGGTCCTGTCGCTATGACTACCGCAGTCCCAAATCTACCCTTCTTGATACAAGTTTTAAATAGGCAATACTCATGACTTAGAAACATTAAAAAACCCCAGACACCTCCAGAGGTCTCCTCTGTCCTAGACATTCTTCCTTACTTTTCTAGTCTTTTCTTCTTCCTATTCAGTGAACATAAATACTGCAATTTTTAAACTTACTCCAAATAAAATGTTTAGATACAAAGGAAATATCTTAAGCAGTCTAATTTTGTTTACACATGCACAGAACCAGTGAGCCTTCAAGTTTCATAAGAATGAGGATTTTCCAAGACACTGAAGAAAAAGTGCCAGAATCAGTTCTCCTTGATGTTGTTACAAAAACAGCAGGACACTTACCACTCAGTCCTCACAGCTGAGCAGTGTTCAGGTGACACCAGTGAATTCTAACTCTAGCCTACGCCAAGCAGGTCCAGGAAGAAAAATTTAACCATATAAAATAATGAAGGTTTCAATAGTGGTTATGTCTTTATTTCACTTGAGCTGCTATTGACAGTCCATATTAGTGTAATTACTCTACTGACAGATTTCAAGTTCACTTTGTCTCCATTCCTGGCTAATACTGAGTACAGTTCAGCTTTTACTTTTTTTTCCTCCTCTGGTAAATATGTCGTTATGGGAAAACACTACTTAAAGACATTCTATGATCCTTTTTAAATACAAGAGTTTCTTTTGTATTGAGAGTAATTTCATAAGCTAATTTATTTGTATGTAAGATGGTCTGTGACTAGGGTTTAGTATATATATATATATATATATATATATATATATATATGAGTTTGATTGTTGTATGTTTATTTTTTTCCACTTCATTCCTAATTTGTTTTTATTGTATGTTCCAAAAACATTAGCCTGTGATGAATTGGAAATTTTTCTTTTTTTTCTTTTTATGAATAAGTATACATTGTATGATCACATCTTGTGAATGTGTTCCCATTTCCCTCCTCTCTGTCCCCTACCCACTGGGGTACATATTTTTTTTTAATGTCAGGAGTTTCTTTACCTGGCCAATTCCTTTCCCCACTGCTGGTGGTGTGGTATTTTTATTTTTATGGAGTAAATTTGGCATCTGTAGTGAACAAGGTCAGTGAGGTAAGTGTTGATCGTATACTAGAAAAACAGCAAAGCAGGAATGCAGTTAAGGAAGGTCAATCTCCCAAACCCAGCCTTTCTGCTTCTTAACTGTGTGTAATCTCTCCAAAGCAACTGGTAATTTGCAGAGAGAGAGAGAGAGAGAGAGAGAGAGAGAGAGAATTAGATTAATGCTGTCAATCTAAGGACAGCAGATGGAGTCTTCCTCATTTAAAAAATAAGAATGGGTTTATGGTTAATGTTTATCCTTCAAAAGTATTCTCTTTCCTTGTGTAGCACTTAGGAGCTAAAAAATGCAGAAAGAATGCAGGCTGAGCCCATCACCTCATGGAGGTCAACTGGAGGCTGCATGCAATTTGAGTGGGAGGTGCATGTATGTGAAGGAGGAAAGAGGGTGTTTTCAATATACTGGAGGAATGGAGCGATGTCAAGGAGAGGGAGATTTTGTTCTTAAAGAGAAGTATATATTTGCCTTTAGCTAGATCCAGTTGGATGCTTCCTAACAAAGTTGTGTGGAAAGTCAGGGTGCACCAATCAACAGAAAGAACTTGGGGCATCATGTTTTCAGAATCAACAGTCATCTTACAGGACCTGTCCTAGGATTTAGGGGCTGCTTCAGAGGTGCAAAGATAGCTCCAGAGGTGTAGCTGGAAGCCAAAATGGTAGCATTCTGAGACATTCCAGCATCCTGAGGTCAGCAGAGCTCAAATATCATTCTGCAAATATTTCTCAATTACACCACCAGAGATTTAGGATCAACAGGAGGTAGATTCTCTGAGTGACCAGCTTACCTGCTGAGTCTGCAGGAAGAGCATAGACTGTTGCTACAACAAACCTATTTTATTTACAGTTTTCCTTTGAGATTGTGGTTTCCCAAGGGTGGTCTTGAGTCTAAAGCATCAGTGTCACTAGGAGCTTGCTAGAAATGAAGATTCTGATTCACCCACACAGGCTCAATCAGAACTTCTGGGTGAGGTCAGAAAGCCCAGTGTTAACAAGTGCTCCAGCGTTCTATGCACTAGTGAGTCTGTTAGCTGCAGCTCAATGGAATTGAGCTTATTTTCAGGAACACCATTCCTCCAGGCTGCTTGAGGCTACAAAGCTGCACTGTGCTTCCTCTAGGAGGGACAGCAAGACTCAGAAGCATCTGACCATTTAGATAGGGGGCATGGTCGAGAATGGAGTGAGATGATGGATTAGAGATGAACGAGAGTTATGCAACGAGGCCAAAAGCAGTAACTGTTTTATGGTGGTAGCTAAGCAAAAACCATATCAACACGGGGGAAAATCCACTGAACGATGCAAGATGTCATGGTAATAAGGAAAAGATGACATGACTTTGTGGTAGATTTGGTAGGAAGATGACTGATGCCCCTTCTTGATCATTTGTTTTGAAAATCACTTGTTATCATGTCATTTCTAAAAACAAAAAGAATCTGAAAAACAAAACAAAACAATGTTTCCTCTCTGGAGGGTCTAAATGAAGATTAAAAGGGAGCTTACTACCATCGTTTGGTTCCTCACTTCCTAGCGTCTTCTTTACTTCCATAATTGCTGCTTAGTGAAAGGTGAATTACAAGCTAAGATTCCGTTAGAATAAAAATTATTTAATTTTGAGTTTTGCTGATCTGAGTATTACTCAGGTTGAAATAAAGCAGACAGGAATATTCCAAAAGTAAAGTAAACTAATGCTAACCTTTCAAAAGCAAAAAAAAATTTTTTAAATTTAATACAAAGGATTCACATTATAGGCAAATAATTCTATAGGTAACCTGTAACTGAAATACATTTTAATGGGGAAAAAAAGTCTAAGTGGATTGTTTCAATAAAGAATTGCAACTGGACAGTGTCCACACTTTCTGCTTTTGCATTAGTAATTGAAAGAAGAGATTGTTACAAAAATCAATAGCAACATTTGAAATGGAGGAGAGGCTTAATGGACTCATACAGCAGGATGTACTTATGTCAGAAAATGTCCTTGTAACTTGGAAACAAGAAAAGGAAATGACGGGGTTTTCTTTCCGAGCAGTTCTAACTTTCCTAGGCTATTTCCCAGCTCTGCAAGAGATTAACTTATAGATTTATGTCCAGTGCAAATGTTTTCTGTCCAGTGGAAAAAAGATAACCCAAGGCCAGTTTATTGCCCTACTGGACATTAGCCAGTTTTATATCTAACCCAGTAATCTTATCCAAACAGTCTTTTGTAAATTGCTTAGAGAGTAGTCTCCTCTTATCTGCAATACAGCTTTTCACTACTTCAGTTATCAGCAAATGTAGTCTGAAACTATTAAGTGGGAAAATCCAGAAGTAAACAATTCATAAATATTAAGTAACTTTTGGTCTAGTATGTTCTCTATTGGTAACCTCTTCCTCTGATTTATAAATGAAACTCATCATAGGTGTGTATGTACCTGTGCGGGGCAGTATCTCTAGCTTCAGGTATCCGTGGACTGTCTTGAACAAATCTCCTGAAGAGAAGAGGGGGCTGTACAGATATATGGCTTCTCAGACGCTCTCCTAGTTGATCTTAAGGCCTTACTAAATAATTCACTGGATAATATCATTGGCATGTGTTCGCTTTATAATGTCATTATAGCTGCAACTTTGCCTTTTGCAACAGCACACACCTCAATTTCCCCCTCTGTCAAAATGACTTGGAAACTGTGAGTTAAACAACTTTTCTTTATAAGTAAATGAGGTAGTGTTTGAAATATTGGAAGGCTATGGGATTGATTCTACAAAACCCTTTTCAGTTTTCACTCCCCATTCGTGAGGTGCACTGGGACAGTGCGCTCTATGTAGCAGAACCTCTAATGTGTTCTTTTGTTGTGATTACTAGAGTTGCGCAGCATGAATATTAAAAATAAATTCAACAAATGCTTTCTTCAAGGTAGCCGAGATTTCTGGGGAAAATAGATGTAATAAAAATAACAGAGATTGCATTTACCATGAGTAAAAGGGAAATTTTCAAGTACAGCATTATCAGGATGCAAGAATAAAACCCCAGGCATGCAGATTCTCCACACTCATTCCTGAAAAGCCAGCTGCTAAAGGAAAACCAGGTCTTACTTAGCTGCCTCGGAGGCTTCCCTCAGTTCCTCATCCAGTCTGCCAGAGCAATAGTTAGGGGTGCAGAAAAGAAACAGAAAAGAAGCGAGCAGAGCGTGAGTCACCCAGCAAAGCAGAGCCAAATGTCAGTGGTGAGACTAAGGCTGGTCAGAACGGTCCTCTGCACTGAGACCCCTCAGTTACAGAGTTCCTTCCTCCTGTTGGCTGTTTAAATATGTTCACTTTGCAAATTCCTTCAGAAAGGTGACGGGGTGGGGAACATGCCTGCTGGCTGGATAAAACTGCAAACAGCCACATGGGTGTGTTGGGTGTGGACAGTCAGCTGGCAGCCGGGATCAAGTCAGGGGTGTATCTGGGTTAGTAGTTTCAGCTGCAAATCAGGTTGACCTCAACAGCTTTCCACACAGGACAAAGACTGGGAATGGCATACACAGGACCAATACAACCACCTCTGGCTCTGGTAGCATGTTGAGGTCACCCACCAATTAAACACGGGGAATACACACAGGGGGTCCAGCAGGAATGAAAATCAGGAGAGTTTTACCTCACACTTCTCTTAAAAGATTTCTCTTCATCGTACCTTACAAGATAAAAAATGGATGCCGTGAAGTAAATGAACAGATAGATGGAAAAATGACAGGTCAATGTTTCAAATGACAGCTGAAACATGAGAGCAAAAGCCTACCCAAGTAAGAATCAGATTGGCTTTTGAGAGAAAATTTATTTGGAGTAGAGATAATTAACAAGTTCTTATCCATAAATGTATACAATGATCATTCTAGCTGTCTGTGGATTCTAGATTTGAAAATTGGTCTAGTCACTAAAACCTGTCTGTAATTTTCAAAATCAATATGCAGAACTCTAGTCATCTGTGGCATGTGCAGGGAGGCAAAGCATTTGAGCTGCCCAGTGTGTGTGTCACCAGCCCACGTCGCAGAAGGGGAGGCTCTGCTGCCTCGGGCATACCCTAGACTTAATGATGCTTTCTTCATATCTGTGCTTTTTGCTGGTGACTTTGTTACCTAAGATGGCCCAAAGCACAGTGCTGAAGGCTGCCTGGTGTTCCTAAGTGCAAGGATGCTGGAATAAACCGAACAGAGAACATAGGTATGTTTAAGAAGAAGTTTGTTTTTCAAGGCACAAGTTGTTGTGATCCTGGCTTTGAGTTCAGAGTTTTGTTTGCTTGTTTGAGACAAGGTCTTGCTATGTAGCTCAGGCTGGTCTCAAATGCATGATCCTTCTGGTCACCCTTCCAAGTCCTACGATTCCAGGTGTGTGCCTTCATGTCCAGCTCAGTCCAATGTTAGTGAATCAATAAATAATATGTACTAATGAGCTTTCTTGAAACAGAAACACAGAAAGCAAGTCTTATATTGAAAGGGCTGAGGAGAGGCTTATGTGGCCCTACCTTGTAACTCCCTAGGAAGGGGAGTTCATCACTCACTAATTTCTTACAGTGACTTTATCGAACATACATTTATAATCAATGACTGTAAAGCTGATTTCTCAAGGAGCATTATTTTTCTATCACTTAAGCCCTTGGCTCTTTCAATTTGATTGCATAATGTGAACACAGGCAATGAGACCTGTAACAGAGGTGGCAGAAAGGACACCCTAGGAGATGGATTATGGAAGACAGAAAAAAAACACAGACAGGGGGAACCCTCACAGTGCTGCATTTTTTCCTCCAGAAGACTATCATTCCAAATGAACTCTGCCTCCGGAAGTACTTTTTCCAAAGTAGAGCTCCTGAGATCCGAAGTGCATGTTTCCCTTCCCAAACGTCTTCCTGTTACAGCGAGTCTCCCAGACGGGAGCTCTGTGCCTGAGGCTCACACACACCTCATGTCTCTATTCTCATCCAATCCTCAGGACTATCCCCATTTTACAGATGTGAAAACTGAGCCCCCGAGTTTTCAGAGTCTGCCTGAAGTCTCAGACACAACGAGAAGTGAAGGCTCCAAAGCTCGTCCTCTTCACTTCATCGTCTCGACCACACCATGGCAGCAGGGCTGCTTCACCTGGAAGGTGCCCAGTGCTCCCCCACTCTCCAGGAACAGAGAATGTCCTTGTCACCTTTTGAAGGGTAGACAGCATGCATTTTTTCTTTTAAGTTTAGAGGAGTGCATTTGGGGTACACTTTATGGGGTACAGGTCAGAGCTAGAAGGTTGCTGACTGTGGGAACTCTGATGTAATGGGGACCAAAGCCCTGGTCAGGATCCAAGAGCCAGGGCTCAACTGACCCTGTGAGTCCTTCAGTGTCCTGTGCTCAGGCCTGACTGGGTGGAGGAGAATCCAATGGATGCACTCATGATCTGTGGGGTTTGAGGAGACACCAGAGGGGATATGGACTCTGCTCTAACCTTGAATACTTCTTCCTGGTTCCTACTCATTCTTTCCATAAGTAATCTCTTACTAAGTTTTCTTTCCTGCCTCTGTAAAATGGTATTTACTGTGCGAGTTAAATAAACAATATACATAGCTCTTCTGTGCCTGCCCATCCCACAATCCCAGACACACTAACTGGAAGCCTTTCCTTCTAGCTTTGTTTGCTCTTGGTGACTTCTTTTGGAAGCTCTCTAATTGGGAGGACCATTCTGTTCTCTACCTTAGGGAGGAAGATTCATACTAATCGTTATTTTCTTTGAGTTGTAAGTCCCTCTTAATTCCAAATAAATAAACACCAGTGAACCAGATGCACTGGCAGAAAAACCACGACAGACAGAAAGCAATGGATCTTTGCAATAATATACCAGATAGGGATGTGTAGTCTCCAGTATCTGTTTTAATATCCCAGTTCCAAATACTTATGAGCAAACTTTTATTCTTTTTTTCTGAGCATAATCCTGACACCTTCAGTGCCCATGTTGTCTACCCACAGGTTACCTGGTTGTTCTAGAATGAGCAAGGAAACCATTGCTCATCACCCACCCCTGGGCAATGTTCTCTACCTAATCTTGCACCTGAATGGAACCATGGAAAAAAAAGGGGTGAGAACTTGGGAAAAATAGTTATTATTTTTAATCTATTTTTCTGGGGTTATTCAGATAAATGACTTAAGGAAATTAAAAAAAATTCCAAACTACTCTAAGATCTTAATGTACCTGTATAGAGTGTGGGGGTGGGGCTGAGGAGGTACAAGTACAGATATGCTAATTGATATTAAATTTATGTTGTCTCCAGAATGGAAGAAAATTCAAGGTCAAATGTGTAATAACTAATGACCCCCCAAAAGAGATTGTGTAAAGGAAGATCTGAAGAAACAGCTTTATTTATAGGACAATATTTAATATTTCCTTTAAAAATAAGATGTCATTTTTCCCATTATTCTAGAAGTGAATTATCTTCCACCCCCTTCAATGTGTGCTATTTTTTTAACCAACTTTCCAAAGTTGTCAGACTTACTTGATGATGCTCTCAGGAATATGGATACAGTCCATTGGAATCAGCCCACTGAGCTCCGATAAGCTACTGACATATTTAATTTTACTGCTGAATTTTGAACTAAAAAAAATAGAAAAGAACTCCCTATTATTAGTTGCCACAGTTCCTTCCTAAAGCCACTGTCTCTTCATGAGACAGTTTATTTTATTTTGTACTTTCTGCTAACAGGGATCAAATCCAGGGCTTCATACATGCTAAGCATATACGCTCTACCACTATATACCCACAGCATGAAAAAAATCTTGATATTCTTAACCTTGCCTCAGCACGGTTACTGGAAGGAAGAGCAAATATGATTTTAGTAATTAATATAGGCCAAACACTGTTTTCCTGTTACTATTGTTGTTTTAGTTTTTTTTTGACAAAAATGCAATATATATAAATACACACATATATTATATATATATATATATATATATATATATATATATATTACATTGTGGAATGGTTTATAGTGTTAAGAACATTGACAAATCTACCCTCCTAACATTTTTCAGAATATAAAATGTGAATGATAGTTGCACACCAATTTTGTTGTTGTTTGTTTGGATGGTACTGGAGATGGAACCTAGAGACTTGTGCATACCAGGCATGTGTTCTATCACTGAGCTACATCCCCAGCCCCAACCAATGCATTTTACTTCTATGATTCATGAGGATCCATGAGGGATCTAACCAGTTTGCCAAATCCAATGATGTTCAAGTCCTTTATATAAAATGATGTAGAATTTGCATATAACCTATGCACACATGCTGTACACTGTTTCTAGGTTACTTACAATACCTAGTGTAATGTAAATTCATGAAGATAATTGTTATGCAATATTGCTCAGGGAATATCGACATGAAAAAGTACTGCACATGTTCAGAGATGCATTTCTGTTTATGTAATATTTTCTATCTGTGGTTGGTTGGCTGTGAACACAGAACCCATGGATACAGAGAGCTGTCTATGTAAGGAACAGTATTTGGTATTTGGTGAGGTACTGTTTGAAGTGGTTTATATAAATTAATTGATAATATTTCTTATTATGGTCTAGTGAGGTATTATTCCCTTTTTAAGGATAAGGAATTTCAGGCTGAAGGACTGGTCCTTAGTCAGCAGCAGGGCCTGGATGAACTGTGCAGTCCAACCTCAGAGTCTGCACTTGTGACCTGTTTCTGCCACACGCAGTACTCACTGGGTTATGGTTTATTGGGCCTTTTGCTTTATTTGTTTATAACAGACCAACACAAATCCTTCCAAAATCTATCAAGACTAATTATATTTTAAAAGCATATGTAAATTTGTATTCCTCTTAGTTTTTTAAAGTTTTAATTCAAAGTATTTTTTAGTTTAAAAATGTTTCAAATATTCAATGTAGTTGGATTTGAATGACATTTTGCACCTCACTAGGATCATCTTAAATGTGCACAAATGCATGCAGACACCTGGTAGGATTGCTGTGGCACAGAGGAGAACTTGACTGTGGGGAACTGGTTTAACGAAGGACCCCAACCCACATGAAATGACGAAACTGTATCTGAAGAATGTGTGTTGTTATTTGTATAACTGCAAACTAATTTTTAAAAATATCTCATTTCACTCGAGAGGACATTTGTTCAAAGATCTGGCTCTGGCACGGTTTCAATGAACATACCACATGACCCAGCTCATGTGTCTGTCCTGGCTAAGTCTTTATTTTCTATGCTGTACTGTAGTTTTCTATTTTCTAAAAACCAACATGTCTCTTTAAAAGTATTGTCTGGCAGGCTGCCCATGTAGTTCAACTGGTAGAGAACTCACCTAGCATGCGCAAGCCCTAGGTTTGACCCCTAGCACCTCCCAGACTGGGCACAGTGGTGCACAACTAAAATACCAGCACTGAGGAGGTGCTCACGTAGCAACTTCGAGGCCAGCCTGGGCTACTTGAAACCCTGTCCAAAAAAAGTTCTGTTAGAAGTATTGTTGAATCCTCTTTCTAAATTGCATGAGAATCTCTCTGCTTCATATTCTAGACTCACAGAAAGAAATTTAGAGGCTATGCTTGGAAAGGACAGAGGTAATAGTCATTATGAAGTCATTATCATTATTTAAAAAAATCTCCCAAAATCAAGGTCTATTATGTAGCCCAGGCTGGCCTAAACTTTCAACCCTCCAGCCTTAGCTTCCTTGGAGCAGTGACCACAGGTGTGTGCCATCACACCTGGCCATTTATTTATTTATTTATTTATTTATTTGTTTGTTTATTTTTGTTTTTCGAGGTAGGGTCTCGCTGTAGCCCAGACTGACCTGGAATTCACTATGTAGTCTCAGGGTGGCCTCACACTCATAGCAATCCTCCTACCTCTGCCTTCCAGTGCTGGGATTAAAGGAGTGTGCCACCACGCCTGGCACACCTGGCCCTTTAGTTAAGGGTTCCTGATGCCCAGTATTTTTCTAAGAAAGCTAGAAGTAAAATGCATTTTCCGAGATTCTTTTAACTTACAAATCTTGTTTATATGACAATTTATATACTTTTAAAACATCACTTAAGGGGCCTTACCCCATCTCGCCTCCCTCATGGTGGGAGCTCTCTGTACTTTCTCCTCTTCTCTTAATCTAATACAGTCTCTAAACCTTAAAGAAAAAAAGCTACTTGAAGCATTTTTACCACTACAATAGCTGTACCTTATAAAAGGTCGTGTCACTGCCAAGATTGTTCTGATGAACCAAGAGGGATGGACAATAATGAAAGATTTCAAATTCTTGCGCAACCTATTAAAAAATAAAAAAAGAACAAAAGATATAGTGTTGTTAACTCACTTTCAGAGGGTATTAAAACAGAATATAAATCCCCAAATAAGAATATATACAATTTTAGAGAGTTTTAGGAACTGTATTTTTATCTGTTGTTTGGGCCTGGAGAGATGGCTCAGGGGTTATGGTGCTTACTTGCAAATCCTAACAAGCCAAGTTTCCATGTAAAGCCAGATGCAAAAAGTGGCACATGCATCTGGAGTCTGTTTGCAGAGGCTGTGTATCTCTCTTCTAGCTCTCTCTGCTTGAAAATAAATAAATAAAATATTTTTAAGAACATAATGCTTTTCAGATGTAATTTGAAACTTGTATGATTCAAGTCTCATTTTCGTAGGAATAAATTCAAAATAGATTGGTGATACTCTTAGAATAAATAAATAATCATTGCGGTGTATTTTTATTTAATGATAATTTTCATTTTACAGCAGCATCTTCATTATTTTGAAAAGAATATGCTCTCAGTAGCCATTTTTGTTTTTGAGACAGAGACTCATGTAGCCCAGACTGGCTTCACACTCACTATGTAGCTGATGATGATCTTGAAATTCTGATCTTTCTGTCTCCACCTCCTGACTGCTAGAATTATAAGCATGTGCCACTGTACCTAGTTTATACAGTGCTGGGAATGGAACCCAGGGCCTCATTTATGCTAGGCAAGCAGCATACCAACTTAGCTCCATCCCCAACCTCCAGGTGACTTGTTTATCTAAATCTTATTTAAGTGGACACTGGGAAATCGAACCCAGGTCATTAGGCTTTGCAGGCAAGCATCTTAACCACTGAGCCATCTCTCCAGCCCCCATAAACCTGCATTGTTATTATACTAATTTTTTTGTATTTGGCAACAAAACGTGTTGTCCAAATAAAACCAGCATGAGCAACAGTAAAATGTCTTAGGAAGAGGCTCACAAAGGCACATGGGTCAGTGATGACCTTGAACAAACCATGAATGCTGAGATAAGAGCACAGTGGCTGCGTAAACCATGATTGTCCTAGTACACACAGACAGCAGCCAGGTCACATGATACCACTAAAGAATCTTGGTTTGTCCTCTCACATTAAGGCTATATAAACAGAAGACTGGCAACTTAAGGCATTGTGCTTTGAATGTAATTTTCCCCGCTAAGCCCACGTGAATGAACACGTGGATGCTAGATGGAGATGCTGCTCGAGAAGACTGTGGAACCTTTAGGAGGTGCAGCCTTGCTGGAGGAGGTGGTTTATTAAGGTTTTATAGCCCAACTTCACTTCCTGTTTGCTTTCTGCTTCCTGACTCTGGCTACAGTATGATTAGTTTGTCCTCCTATTCCTGCTGCCATAATGGAATGCATCCCCCTGGAAATAAACCCTTGCTTTCCTTAAATTGCTTCTGGTCCACTATTTGTTCACAGCAATGAGAAAGTAACTAATACAGGCATCAAGTGATACTTTAAAAATATTTTTATTATTTTATTTCTTCATAGATGCATAACTCAATATTCCTAAAATAGGAATGGATTTTTGATAGGCTAAAAGGGTTTTTAGATGGGAGCTACTGAGGAGTCAAAATAGCAATTAAAGAATGAAGCTCGCATACCGTCTGTCAATCATCTGGTAGCATTTCTTCATCCAGCCTAGACCCGGCATCTTCCGCCTTGGGGTGGCACCGTTCAAGTACACAATCATGTAGTCTTCAGCCACCATCAACTCTAAGGTACTTATTACATATCTGATCACAGAACGGAAGAGAAGCATTCAGTTCTCACATCTGATCTCCATCATAATTACGTAACATTTAAATTACAGAGTAAATGACACAGATTAGCTGTGCACATTATCTCTTTACCTTGAGAATAATGCAATTTCCGATAGTCATTTCTCAGAAAGGGAGAATTGCTCAGTTATTTGTATACTTGTTAATAATGTGGATTAAAAAAGTCTCACTTTTAGGACTGGAGAGATGGCTCAGCAGTTAAAGTGCTTGACTGCAAAGCCTAACGACCTGGGTTCAACTCCCCAGTACCCACAAAGCCACATGCACAAAGTGGTGATGCATCTGGAGTTCCTTTGCAGTGGCTAGAGGCCCTGGCATGCCCATTCTATTCTCTTTCTTTCTCTCTTTGTCTCCCTTTCTCCTTGAAAAAAAAATAAAGATGACTTCTACAAATGTCAACAATATTATCATACATCAAAGGCAACTCAAATTAAACAAAGGCAAGCATGACTGAAGTCAGGTTATTATCCAGTAGCTAAGAACATGTTATCAAGGAACAAAAACAATACTTTTCCCAAACGAAATGTTACAAAAGTTTTTAATACAGGCCAAACTACTCATTTTCTTTTCCATTTAGCCTACTGACAAAGAGTCCTTTGAGCAATGTTCCTTGATAGAAATCTTGTTGACATCTTATCAAAGGCTTGGGATGTTTGACCTCATCTATTTCTCTCAGTTAAAGATCTGTCTGCTATTACATGCCCACATCCAATTATCACTCACAGGAAAAGATTTTCCATGACATAGTGGTAATCCGCCCGGCTGCTGTCTGGCAGGAAACAAGCAGCAAACACAATGATGGCATTTAGACCGTCCCCATAGTATCCTGGGGACAAACAAAAAGATATTTGTAACTGAATGAAATCTCTCACAAAGTCATGTCAAGTGTGTATGTGTATCTAATAGACATATCATGAAGTGAGTGTATTGTACTGACTGCAGTCTACACATACATGCACATCCTGTAGTGGTGAACACAGTATAGAGAATCCGATACAATGTGAAGGTATTTGCACATACATCAGATACATGCATTATAATGATTTTATGTGGTGTGCATAGATGTAAATGTCATGTATAAATAATGTATCAAGAAGGCAACTCTTTGTACTCATGTTTCTAATTTATACAATACTTATTTATGTACTTCTTCATTCTGATGTCTAAGAAAGTTCTGTTTGATTTTCTAGATCTCTTTAGTTTTAGATCTAGTTAATTAGAGATTTAATTGCTGAAATGCAATTTGATCTTAGACCACACATTCAAGTGAGCAGATAATAGTAAAGAGACATATAAACTACCTTCCTCCCCTAGCCCCCCAATTTTGAGGCCTGGTCACTTGCCTTAGAGTGTTCCTTATTCTCCAGCCTCAGCAGGCATATCCAGGCCCAGAAAAATAGTACAGATTTCACAAAGCCTAGCATCTTAGAGAATACACCACACTTAAATAGAGACCAAATTCTTATCAAGTTCTGTGAAAAATATGTGCATTTGGAAAAACCTGAGAATTATTTCCTAAAAAGATGTTTGGGGACAGAACTTCTATTTGCAGGTGGTGCTGAGAGAATAGGACCTAGGCAATGCAGGAAGAGGTAGTCACTGGGACTTGAAAAGTCAAGATGTGTATAAATGCTCCTCAAGACATTATTCCTATCTTTCAAAAGCTCTGACATAATTTCAGCATTGGCCCATCTTAGAACAAGTATTGCTTCCTTAGAGCTCAGCTTTGGAATTCATAGCAGGCATTGTAAACTCCCTGTAGGTAGGTACCTAGAATGAAATGTCTTTGGCATTTAAAAAGAGAAGCCATGTCTGTATTATTATTGGAACTAGGACTGCTGAGGATTGAACTCAGGGCTTCACACGTGCTAAGCTACCCCTGAGATATCCTCTAGCCTTTATCATTGGGAAACATCTCCATAATGTTACTGAGGATAAACCCTAGAGTACACCTGCAACTACTCTACCACCGAGCTCCATCCCTAATAGCCCTTTTAAGTCTTTTTCATTTTTATTTTCAGACTAGGTCTTACTAAATTGCCAAGGCTGACCTTGAACTCACTCTGTAGCCTAGCTGGGCCATTGAAATTACAATTATCTTGCCTTACTCAGCTTCTGACTGGCTTATTTAAATACCTGTAGCTCTGGACTTCAGAATCATTAGAGATTCCCTCAAAGCCTTGAGCAGGAGGGCAGAACACATCCTAACCCTTGATCTAGTCCTACCAGAAACTCAGTGTGTTTCTTTTTTATCAGAGCCAAAACTATACCTCTGGTGATTACATGTCCGCAAAATACTGGCTGGAGATTGGCTGATGTAAACTCTCGAGAAGTAGTTTAATAAGATGTTCTCTGCAGAGACCAAGTGTGGCTCTACTCTACTAAACAAAACAGGGGAAGAGGGAAACCAACTAAAAATATACTCAGCTGTGGGCTGTGAGTACAGCTAATTCGGGATTGTTGTACATAGTGTTTATACCACATATCCTATAATATGTTATCTGTGTTGGCACACACCTGGCGTGTTAGTTAATCTGGGTTGTCAACTTGGCAGGAGTTAAAACCACCCTGGAAAGAAATCTCTGGGCATGTCTGTGAGGGAGTTTTTTTTTTTTTTAGAATGGGTTATTTGAGGTTGGAAGACCCACCCTAACGTGGGCAGCACCATTCCATTGGCTGGGCATCCGGACTGTATAAAAAGGAAAGGGCTAACAGAGTATCAGCGATCATTGCTCTCTATTGGTGACACGTGACCAGCTACTTCCCTGCCATGATGGACTATAACCTTGAACTGCATGTGGAAGTAAACGCTTCCTCCCTGATCACAGCAATGAGCCAAGTGACAAATCCACTTGGTGCAGCACAGCCACTTCCTGCGGGCTTTTTCTTGAGTTTCATCTTTTCTTCTATGTAGGTATTTATCAACTTCCCTTTAGAATGTGAACATGAGGGAGACCTCAGGATATATATTTTATACAAGAAGTTCTTATTCCACCAAATAATTTCATTTCTGAAGAGTCACAAGTAAATGGAAACACACAAAGTGTATGTGGGCTTAACACACACGTGAAAATCAGCAATTCCGACTCCTATGTGTTTATTACAAGAGACCGTTGGCATCAGGAATTCAACTTAAACTCAGCATGAGCACATCTTTGTAAATAGAGTTGTCTGGCTCCAGGGTGTCAGAAAAATTTTAAGATCATGACTATTCAGTTGCTTGGATTTATTGATTTATTTTGTTTGTTTCTAGAGAATTCCTAATAACTTTCTTAAAAAAATAAAGAAAGCAGGTTTATAATAAAAGCAATCCTTCACATGTCCCATGTTCTTAGAAAGCTGCTGTCTCGTGTTCTCTGGCATTCACTCAGCTAAAGGAATACTTGGGAACTGCTATCTAAATGAGGACTGTCTCCATGTATAAAGTTGCTGAAATTTACAGATGAAGATGGCTCTTAGTGCTTTGGGGAGGAAGAGCTACATACAAGGAGAGCAGGAGATGAAAGAAAGAGAAGAGGATAAGGAGGCAATTTTTCAAGAAAGGAAATGGAAGGAACGCAATCTATGAAATGAAATGAAATGAAATGAAATGAAAAAGTTTTCCTCCTAAATCATGAACTCCTGCCACTATTATTATTTTAAGAAAATAACTACTAGCCAGCAAGGCATGATAACGTATTCCAGCAATCCCAGCGCGTGGGACACTGAGCCAGGAGGATTATAAATTCAAGGCCAGCTTGGGCTGCATAGTTAGGCCCTGCCTCAAACGAAACAATATAAAAATAAAACAAAATAAAATAAAATGAACTGCTGGCCAAGAATGGTACCTGGAGCAAGGAAGACCATTTGTTTGTGTTGTGTTCCCCATATAAATGCTTCTTGGGGTCAGATAAGCCCTCAGTTTCTATCTCCATGCAGCTTAGTTAGGTAAAGATACCTGTTGGCAAGAGCACAATTTTCATGGAGTTTGATTTGTCTGATTTTATATCTATCTATCTAGCTTTATTTATTTATTTATTCATTGGGGATTGAACCTAAGGCCTGGTACGTGCTAGGCAAATGCTCTGCTACTGAATTAAATACCCAGACCTATTTTTACTTTTTATTTTGTGACAAGGACTTACTAAAGTACCCAGGTTGGCCTTGAACTCACTCTGCAGCTCAAGTAGGCCTTGCAGCAGCAATCTTCCTGCCTCAGCTCCTAAGTAGCCAGGGTGACAGGCTTGGCTTAAAGTTTGGTTGAAAAAATATTTATTTTGTCAGACTGTCTTCTCAAGAAACATGGGTGAATGTGGAGGGTACATTCTGGGGTTGCAGCCAATCCTACCATGGACCTGCTGGGCCTCTGGAGCAGGGATGGCAAACCTTACCTGAGTGGCACAGAGAGGGGTGAAAGGGATGGAATGGAGAGACAAGGAGAGATGTCACAGGCGCAACAGAACAGACACACACACACAGCAGGCGGCAGCAGCTCTTCCGCCCATTCTCTCCAGGAGCATTTGTCCAGCAACACTGCCGAGGTTACCTGAGTCTCCTGGAGTGACATGGGAAGTAAAGAGACAAGAAAGGAAACCCCTCGTTAAAATCCTTGGCACAACTGCTCTCGTATTCAAGTATGTTTGTGCTCTGCTCTGAATTCAGGTGAGACCCAGCCCGTTCAGGGTAGGATGGCCTTAGACCTCTGCTCCAAGTTCAAAAATATCCCCTGTGGGAACTGTGCGGAAGAGGGGGCGAAAAGATTGTAAGAGCCGTGGTGGGGGAGACTATCCAGAGGCATGGCATCCTTCAGTAACAACACACTTGGGCCAGGAGGACCCGGCTGAGTACTAGGCTATCCAGGGTCCCCTGCCACAAGGACTGATCCAGACGGTCCACGAAGGAGGATATCCAGCTGATTGCAGATGGGGAGGGGGGGCAATGAGGAATTGGGGATAACAACTCATTGTTGGCCCACTGAATAATGTAACTCATTATGGACAATAAATATATATTTAAGACTTAAAAAAAAACAGCCCCTGTGGTCTTGGTGTCATCCCATGTTATTGGGTGTGCAAAACCACCCATGACTTTGCTAAGCTTGGTTAAGCAGATGTTAGATATTGTTCATGACATCGTAGGATGCGAACACTGGAACTGCAAATTCCCCTTGATCAACAAAGGCTCAGAAAAGGTAGCAATGTCAGAGACTGATAAGTCCAAAGAGGCCTTGACCTCAGCTTTGCACTGTGTACTGGGCCTCGAAATAGTTATGCCAAGGTCAAATATGGAGACTGAATTCTTTGTGTAAACACTTGGCAGCTTCTGACTTTGGGCTAACTTCTTCCATTCTTTTTATCACTCCCATCTTGCTGTTTCCTGCACAGAAAACCATCTGCCGGCTCTTCCCTGCCGGCCCAACATGGACAATCCCCTTGGAGCAAAATGCAAAGCATCCAAGTAATCCTCCTGGTCACTGTGGAGTCTGCTTTTGCAATGCTTTCAGAAGCTAGGCAGACAGACTCGGGAGGCTGGCAACTCGGGCACTCGGTCATTGGAAAGTCTAAGAGAATGGTGTAAGTTTTTCATATGGAAGACACATCTTTGGAAATTCAGGGGTAACAGTGACATGATCATTACCTAGTACCCAGAAGCTGTTCAGGGAGAGGTAGCATCTTGCTAGTGGCCTGGAGGGGGTTCATATTCATGCAGCTCAGCACCTGGAGGAGGCTGAGGCGAAGCCAGGGAGAGGAAAGCAGCCTTTTCTTCAAAACACACTGACAGCCACACAGACACAAGATGGAGAGGAGCGATGGCAAGGGGAGGAGGTGGCAGGGCTGGAGCTCAGCAAACCAGGTTCCTCTGAGGTCGCAGACGGATTTTACACAGACTATGGCAGCCAGAGACTATGGCTTTGTCTGACCCCCAGTGTACTCATGAAGACCATTCTGTGCTGTCTGGGCACCAGGCTGGTGCGCTTGGCCCACACACCCAACCCTCTGGGTTCTGCTGCATTTGAAAAAGTAAGTAATGAGTCTCTTGAAGGAGTCAAGAGAGAGTACTGGCACAGCTGTGCGCATGCCCTATCCATGACACGGGGCTCTGCAGGGAAGAGTGGAGGGTAAAACTGTGAGAGCATCATTGCTGCATAACTTTGGTTTCCTTTGGCAGACATTTCTCCATTTCCTGTACAGGCAACTTTTTTTGTCTGTGTATATTGTAGACATATATGTGGCATATGCATGTGTGTGCCGATGCATGCACCCCGTGCACACCCAAGGGAAAGTCAGATGAGGATGTTGGGTATCCACCATCATTCTCCTCTCAGGCTATATTTATGATCAGTCTTTATTTATATTCCCCCCAAACAAACCAAAAATACCAGGTGGTGGTGCTAAGGAGGGAATGCCTTCTTTGAAGACCTGGGGAGTGCTTGGGTTCTGATTTTCACCCCAGTAAAAGGGCTGACTAAGATCTTGCTATCAGCTCAGCCTTCCTCCTAAAGGGCTGAGGGAGAGGTTCCTCTCTGAGGGAGCTGCCCTTGGCTCACAGCAGCTGTCACAGGCCATACTGCCATTGGAGGTCATGCAGTAAGGCACGAAAAGAACGTTCTTGGCCAAAGGTTCCTGCAAGCATAGTCCTTCGCTGACACAGTAGCTTCCCCTGGGGGCTCTGGGGCTCAGGGAGGTAGCACTGAATAGGATGGAAGGTGGAATTTCTCCTGGGGAAGGGATGTTTGACTGAAATAACAAAATGTCCATGTGTCTGTTAGGAAAATAGCACTGAGTTAATGCAGTGCCAAGACTCTTACTTCCCTGTCCTCACCAAGGACAAGAGAACATAGAGACCAACAATTGCCCTGTCAGCTTGCACTTCTTGGGCAGCTGGGGTGGGTGAGGGGGTATGGAAGTGCCTGAGGACTGCAGGAAAGGAATGTGTGCAGCAGAAAGTTCAAGAGCTATTCATGCTTTCTGAGGCCAACACATTCAATGCATAGCCTGTGCTCTTTCTGATTCCTATACTACTCAAAGCCATACATGTTCCCGGAGCCCCTGAGAAAAGCATAAGAAATACACTGTTTTCTTTCCCCAGTCCCTCAATAAGTGAGTGGAGACTTTGACTGTGATTGGCCTAGACTTAATGTGATTTATATAAAAGCAAACTTTTCATGGGAAAAAATAATTACCAGGCTGAGTGCAAACAGGTTTCCTAAAGCCTCCGAAGAAGCCCCTCCAGGGCAGTGGTCTTACTGCAGGTTGTGTATAGTATATGCTCAAGTGCTTGGGTCAACCTACTCACAGGAATTCCAAAAGGACATTATTCCATTGGACAGCTATGACTTTTGAGAAATCTGCACAGAAAATTGTAGCTATTAGATATGTGGTGTGAAAAGCAATTTTTGACATTGGCAAGTTAGTTTTGCCTCATAAGCTTTGACATTTTTAATGAATAGAGTACGATGTAACCGCTAGCTCTCAGTCCCCTGAACACTGGCTGCAGGGTCGGGTCTTTAGGATAGCATGCTACAGAGGAACTCTGGTTTTGTTTTCTGGTTAAAAACCAAGGCTCCTTTTGCTCATCTCCCAGGTTCCAGAGGAGAAATGACCTTGAGTACCTCCGTGAGAAATGACCCTCCTGTAGGGCTCGATGACCTTCATGTCAATGCGCTGTTCTTGCTCTCCGATCACCACCGTCCTCCACAAACGGTTGTCCTCCCGCTCCTCTTCGGCAGTGTATTCTGGAATGGACTCCGATTCTTGGCCAGAATCTTTGTTGGCCATGGGATCTTCTGAAAAGGAAGCACAGGAACATCTGAAGGATAAGCCACCTCCTGGCCCAGCCAGGCTGCTAGAAGCCTCTCCTGCTGCTTGTCACTGCTGAGACCATACTGAGGTGGGGACAGGGAAGGCTGGAGCTCTTTGCATCAGCAGTGGCCCAATGAGGGATGAGCTCATACCGTCTTATCCTTGGTCATGAAAACTAAAGACTCCAGGCCATTTCTCCTGATGGCTCGGAGCCTTCGGACAGCTTTAGCTTGGTCTTTAGTCTAGATGATGCTACTAGCCAAGATCTCTACAACTCGTATGACAGGAATGAACCCCTTCTCTGTTGTGAAGAGAGGGCCTTTTGACATAAATAAATTTTATATTACTTCCCATGCACTCTGTTTCGGAATACACTACAGAAAGATATTACAGTAAGAAAAAAATGACTTTATGTTCCAAAAATAGTCTGACAATTTTTGAATTTGTGGTTATACAAAGCAAAAGGAAAGCCCACCAAACAACCTTTGGGAAGAAGCTTAACTCTTGTGCATTCAAAAGAGGCAACTGGCTCAAACCATCACTGGAGTGGCAACTGTCAAATGAACTTCAATCCCTGTGTGACCTCTATGACCGAAGCAAGAACCGTAAAAACCTCCCCATATTTGGAGGAAGATTATGCCTTCCCCTCTTCCCAAAGAGCTGAGCCAGAAGTACAATGTCCGATCTATGCCTATCCAAAAAGAAGATGGAGTGCAGGTTGTGTGAGGACACTCCAAAGGTCAACCTGGCAAGGGAAGAACTATGTCACCTACACTGAGCAGGTGCAGAGGGAAAAGTCTAATGGCACAATTTTCATGTGGGCATTCACCTCAGCAAGGTGGTTATAACCAGGCTAAAACTGGATAAAGGCCGTAAGAAGATTCTGGAACAGAAAGCCAAATCTCACTCAGTAGGAAAGGAAAGGGCAAATACAAGGAAGAAACACTTGAGAGGGTGCAGGAGGAGAATTGCCATATGTATAACGTTCACTGAAGGCCTTGACTAAATAATCCTAGTCATAAAAAAACAGTTAGTTGTTTATTAAAAGAATTAGCTACAACTGTTTTCATTTGTACTAACAGTACTTTAACAACAATCAATCTTTCTACCTTTCAATAATTCCAAGGAAAAGACTACAATCTTCACAATAATTCTAAGATATTTTCATTCTTAGTTTTTTCACTGTGGAAAAAGACCTTTGGAAATTTCTTGTTCTTTACTTAAATCCTCCCATGGCACACTGATAATAATAACAGTACTTTAGTGGGTATCTACCCTTTTGAACGAGGCACAGCAGTAGGTATGAACATGGCATTATGCCAATATAAAACTGATCACAGAGAGGCTGTGAATTCCTTGGGGTAAAGAACGTTGCTTGAATCACCTTTAATACTTACTTCTACCAACACATCCCAAATTAGTTTAGAAACCTAGCCAGAGGACTCAAAATCTGGGAAGGTGAGTGGGTAAATTCAGGAAGGCTTGGGCAAGTTCCTGGAAATACAGATTCTCTATAAGGAATCCATAACAATCACATCCCAGAAGACTCTCCAATTACTAAACATTCACAAGTACTTAATTACCTACCACTCAAAAGTTCAACCAGGAAGCAACCTTAGCCTTCTCTGATAATACCAGCAGCCCTACCACCCTGGTTCTGGTTCTGCTTCTGCTGTGTTCCCAGGAGGACTCTGCAGGTTGGTAAGGACACAAGGCAGCAAGCTTGGCTTCCAACCCAGCACTGCATTCTGTCCAAATCCATCCATCTGTTAGGCCTGCCTGCTTCTTCCTTTCTACTTGGGTCAGGAAACTTAAATGCTAATTCTAACTCTCCTCCTGGTTTCTTATTTCCCATCTTTCCTCTGCTTCCTCAGAATGCTGAGCTCGGACATGGTACAGCCTTCTGATGGTCATACATCTAGACCCTTCCTTGACTTCAGTGAACTCACCATTCACCAAACTTTTAAAAATTTCTTTCAGATATATATTTTTGTTTGCTTTCTTTTTTGAGATAGGGTCTCACTCTAGCCCAGGCTGACCTGAAACTCACTCTGTAGTGCTACGCTGGCCTCAAACTCACAGTGAGCCTCTACCTTTGCCTCCTAAGTGTTAGGATTATTATTATTCTTTTAAATAAAAAAATTCTTTCAGTATCCTCAAGTAGTTTTCTTATCTCATTGTAGCCCAAATTTCTGGAAGCCAACTTTCTAGTAATGAAATGTTGGGTCAGGAAGTATAAATCATTTAGATTTTATAGATATTTTCAATTCTTGAATATGTCATACCAAAAAATATGCATGCCTGTTTCCTCCCCTTGTTACAGCACCAGAGGCTGCCAGAGCATTTAACCTTTGACAACTTAAGATAAAATTAATCTCACTGTAGTTTTCACTTGATTTTTCTCTAACTACTAAAGAAGGTAAAAAAAATTAAATGTTTGTTGGCTATTTATATTTCTCTTAAAACATGAGGTACCTGCTGAGTCCTTTGCCCGTAGTTCGGACTGATCTGAACTCTGTCAAGTGTTGCAGTCATGGTCTGGCCTTGTGCTTAGCTTTTCTTTTTCTTTTTTTTTTTAAAGTATATAATTTATTCAAGACACACACAGAAACAGGCAGAGACAATTTTGATTTACATGCATAATATGTATCTTTTGCCAAATAGAAATTTAAGTTTTTATATAATTTTCTCTTATTATTTTTCTTTTGTGTGTTTTCATATCATAATCAGAAAAGACACTTCTATCTTAAAAATATACATGTACACACCCACATACACACATTTTCCTACTATTTCTTTTTAAAAGGAGCATGATTACTCATTTCGGTATGAAAGTTTGGGCTGGATTATTTTATGAGGTGATAGTCTCAATGTTTCAGAATGTGTAAGCTGGCAAGTTGCTAAGGTTCCTTGGTCATCTAAGGTAGGGCTGAGGATGTGGCTCAGTGGTAGACAGCTTGCCCAGCATGCTCAAGGCCCAGGTTTGATCCTAGGCACACAGACAGTGAGTGTGTATGCTCCAGGACTGTCTTGAGTTTTAAGGTGTTCATTTCTACAAATCAACAAACTTGTAAGGATAATTTCATTAACTCCATTGAAATAGTAAAACCCTCCTGACTCTAGGAATTCTTTTATAACTTTATTCATTTCTAATTACTTGCAGTCATGTTCAGGTGTCAGTTAACTCTCTTTGGGCCCTCCAAATTAGTATTATTGCTTTCTCTTCACTAGGGAATTATAGGGTTCTTATTTCAGTGATAAGCTTTTTCCTGAGGATGTAGACAGCAAGTTGACCCTTGTAGAGATGGAAGACGTCAACTTGGACTTGTCCTGGGATGATTTAGCATACACACTCTTGTAAGGTTGGGCCTACACAGTACTGCAACCTGAGTAGATGGCCTTCCAGTAGATACATGTACTGTGAAAGCGGGCTATATTCTATATTATAATATTGAATAGATAATGGGAATGTTCTTGGAAGCCATGATATCATAAATTTTCTTATAATAGCAAAGAAGATATCCAATTAAAAACCTTTCTGTGTCTCTGTTTTCTCCTCTATAAAAAGGGGAAACCACAATGCCTATTTTATAGAGGAGACATGAACATAAAATAATTGCTCAAAATCACTTTGAATACATCCACATATAATAAGCATCACAAAAGTGGTCATTAGGGGCTGGAGAGATGGCTAAGTGGTTAAGACACTTGCCTGCAAAGCCTACTATCTGGGTTCAATTCCCTAGTATACAAAGTACAGCCAGATGCACAAAATTGCACATGTATCTGGAGTTTATTTGCAGTGGCTAGAGGCCCTGGTGCACCCATTTGCATGTTCTCTCTCTCTCACCTCTCTCTCTCTCTCTCTGCTTGCAAATGAATAAATAAATAAAATATTAAAAAGTGGTAATTAATTAAAGTGAATTACAATGAATTATAATCTCTTTTGAAACTATACTTGAGCCGGTTGTGGTGACACAAGCCGGTAGGATATTGCTGAAAACTGTACTTGAAAAATAATTTCATAATTGGGTATGTAATCCCAGAATTTGGGAGGTGGAAATGAGGCTATATGAGGGATTGATTCAAAAAGAAGGAAGGGGAGGGAGGGGAGGGGAGGAAAGGGAAGGGAGGAGGGAAGGAAGGAAGAAAGAAAGAAAAAAGAAATAATTTTCTTTAGAATGTATATGACTAATTCATTATGCTTACATGGGAAGCCCCCAAGACATACAGTCTTCAAGCACTTATTTCACACTGAAGGACTAAAATGTAATTTATTTGCTAGCCTTAAGCAGTCAGCTATCCATGTTTGCTGCATATGAAGTGTATTTATGTGTACTTGTGCATTTGATAGCTAATGTTTCTGTTTGCTTACTAATTTGTTTATAATAATGTCAGGAGAGATACCTTTCATGTGAAAATCAAGGTGAACTGGTAAAATTCTGTTCTTTGAGGTTAAGAACTCGGAAGAGGATGGTGGCCATTCAGCCGGTTCTTTCCACATCACTATGTCAACTAAATGGAAAGAACCATGTCAGCAAGTGGCAGCTTTAATTACCAGCTTGCTCAGCCACCACCCCTTTGCTCAACAGATTTACTATTTATAAAGAGAAAAGGTTCACACAAAGCTCTCCACCACAGCAGGGTAGAGGGAGAGCAGGGAGGATGGGACCTGTGCACCGAGCACAGCTGTCCACCGTGGAATTTTAATCAGTTTAGAAGCAATGCAAAAGTTGCCAAAGCTGGGAGCAGTTGGAATGGAGGTCGTGGCTAGGGAAGACTCTGAAAGGCAGGAAAAAATAAGAATTTGAACCTTTTTTTCCACTTCATATCTGTGTATTTTAAACTGTAAGATTAAGTGTTCAGATTACTCTAGTCAGTCCTCCGTGTCCGTCTTTCCAAATCCATAGACTCTACCAACTGCAAATAGAAAAATATGTGCATTTGTATATAATATGCACAGAATTTTTTAATTTTAATTCTTCTTTAAACTATAATAAATACAGAGCATTTACATCATATTAGATACCATAACTGACCTAGAGATGATTTAGAGAATTTTGAAGGTTTCATGCAAGTATTACACATCTTATTTAAGGGACATGAACATCCTGGGATTTTGGTATCTATGGTCCTTGGAACTAATCCACCATAGATAATAGATATGAATGTAGGCTAAGAAATTCATGAATGTGGTAAAAATGCAACCTAGACTTTTTACTTAAGCAGAATAAACTTTAGAACAAGGCTTTTACCACTTCTGGTTTTTATTCTTAATAATTTTTATTTATTTGCAAGGAGAGAGAGGAAAGGGAGATGTACAGAGAGAGAATAGAGAGAATGAGAACACCAGTGTCTCCTGCCACTGCATATGAACCCCAGACACATGTGACACTTTGTGCATCTGGCATTACATGGGTACTGGGGAACCCAGGCATCAGGCTTTGCAAGCAAGTGCCTTAAGCACTGAGCTATCTCTCCAGCTCTTGTTTTGTTTTGTTTTAACCTGAGGAAACAAAAGCTTAAACTTTGTGAAAAATCTAAATCTGTACTTGTTAGGGTTGTAGTCCCAGTGGGTCAATGACCACTAGTTGAATTTGTTCAATTTCCTAATTATATTTCCTATGAACAGAACTTCATATCTGTCAGTCAGTTGTCCTTTAATTGCAGGGTGGCTTTGAAAGGATTTTCACAATGAAGAAAAGTGATGGCGGGGAGCAAGACTCTTTAATTTTGGCTTTCAATGATAACTTCAAGAGAAGCCACCAGGTTAAAAGTGACACGGAAGCAACATGATGCAGTTTCATGACATTTATATATTGATATAGACAGTTATTTATATGGGCATTTTATATTTTCATATATTTACTAAGCCACACGTCACTGAGCAAGGGAAAGGACTATGTGAGACTAATATTCTGATCAGGAATGTCTTTAATCTGGCCACTTCTCATTCCCTTCCCTTCTCCTTCTTCCTCTACTGGAGCCAGAGCACCAAGTACCACAGGGTCTCTGCCCCATGGAGCTTACATTCTGATAGGAAAAGAAAGATCTCAGACATGCAAATCAAACAAGGAAACAACTAAACCACATAGCTTCAATTAGTGAAATTTGGAAAAACCTGAATCTTGGGATGGTGTGTGGTATGGGGTGGGACACACAGAGGGTACCTTTGACAGCAGAGGCCATGGAAGGCCTGTGGTAGTGATATTTGATTAAAGTCTGAGTAGAAAAGAAGCTAGATGTAAGGGCCTGTGGGAAAGAACATTCCAGACAGCAAGAGCTTAAGAAGCTCTGATTTCTCCTCTTCCGGTTTTTACATTCCAGATTAAATTCTCATTCTCTGCAAACTCAGCCCCAGCTTTCCCCAAGCAATGCCAATATCATGGCACAGAGTCAGGATTTGACAAAAGGGCCATAGTTCCCAATGATTTCTGGGAATCATACCAGCCTCATCACACTCTAAACTGCCAGTCATGATTATCTATGAGCAAGACACAAACAGAAGTTTCTAGAATCACAGAGAGGAGCCACTTGCAACTTAGATATCTTTCATTAGGTTCACTTTGGCATAGTCATCTTAGCAATTTACCGTGGCCAGGGTACTCAAAGGAATCTGCCTCATCAGGGGTGTCAAGTTCATCCACATTGATATCAATTTCATCGGGACTGTCCAGGTTATCGTCAGAGAGAATAGATCCTTCACTTTGATCCAGAGAAAGGTTGATATTTGGGGCTGTGAGCTTGATTCTCCGAGGATTACTGCCATTGAGATCCAGAGAACTGGGAGGTTCTAAGGAAGAAAACAAAAGTAATGTTATTAGACCATACACATGGCTGCCAAGAAATACTGGGCCCCACTCAAAGATATTTATTAAGGCCTTTTCATCAAAGTCAGGTCATCTTAAAATTCTTACAAAGGATATGAACCAACCCCCCATCTCTTCCTCTTTTCTTCCCTCCTTCCCTTCCCTTCCCTTCCCTTCCCTTCCCTCCCTTCTTTCTTTCTTTCTTTCTTTCTTTCTTTCTTTCTTTCTTTCTTTCTTTCTTTCTTTCTTTCTTTCTTTCTTTCTTTCTTTCTTTCTTTCTTTCTTCCTTCATTCCTTCCTTCCTTCCTTCCATTTTGATTTTTGAGATATGTTCTCACTAGGTAGTCCAGGCTGACCTTGAACTTGCAGGCCTCCTGCCTCAACCTCTTGATTGCAAGGATTACAGGCGTGCACCTCCATGCCTAGCTTTGGATCCTCTTCTTGACAGTACCTTAGTACTGGCTCCCCCCAGCCCCGGCTACATAAAAATAGGATTTGGAAGCTATTGTTAATGGGCAGAAACTAGCTTTATTTGGACTTCTCTGTTTAAGTTTAAAAGCTCAGAATTCTATAATATTGAATTTAATTTTGTAGTTTTGTTTCTGTTTGTATATAGAGTACTGTGGTGTGGTATATCATGTGTGGTACATGCATACATGTACATGCAGATAAGCATGCACTGTGCACAAACATGTGGAGGCCAGAGGAGAACTTTGGGTGCTCTTCTCTATTGCTCGTTTGCATACTTTCTTGACTTGGGGTCTTTCTCTTAACCTGGAGCTGCTGTTATTGGTCAGCAAACTCTAGTGATATTTGTATATGTGTATGGTGTGTTAGGGTCTCTTGCTGCTGCAAACAAACACCAAATTCTTGTGCCACTTTTTGCATTCAGCTTTTGTGTGTGGCACAGGAAACTGAACCTAGGCTGTAGAAGCAAGTGCCTTTAACCACTGAGCAAACTTGCCAGCCCTATGCCCAGCTTTATATATGAGTTCTGGGGGGTCAAGCTCAGTTGGGTTCAGTGCCTTCAAGGCTTCATGCTTAATCAGCAGTAAATCTTAACTGCTGAGCCACCATTGCCTCAGCCCTTTGTATTGAAAAAGAAAACCAATGAGTCATAGATTTCCTTAGGTTTCTTATAGACTTCATTCCTAAGAACATTATCTGTTATAGTTACAGAAAATGCCCAAATACTTCTTTTTAGGTCCCAACACTCTTTCTGTTTATGATCTTCAGTTGACTTTTCCTGATTTTTGATTTTTTTCCCCAGTAAAGCCTTAGTGAAGAATCCTCTACTTAGATTTCCTAAACTTACAAACTAGTCACTACCTATGTCCAGTGTCATTTAACATTTGTTCCTCCAACACATATGATCGTCTGTGTTTAGTCTCATAAAAGCAGCCTCACCCTTTCTCTATAGGACGTCTCTTTTGTGAAAGATATCTTTTGCAAAGATACCCTAAGGTGAAACAAAAAGAAATATATTTGGCCTTTATTTCTGCTTCTAAGAACAAAGTTTCTAAAATCTTTAGAATTTTCTGAATGATTTTCTTCCCTAGCAACTCCCATTTCTCTAGAATACCCGATTTTATAGTTTGAGTGTCAAGTGTTCCACACAAGACCAGGTTTTGAATATTTGTTCCCCAGCAGACAGTGCTGTTGAGGGAGGCTGTGGGTTTTAGGAGGAAAGGCCTAGCTGACAGAAGTAGGGCACTGCAGGAATAGATAGCTGACTCCCAGGCTGGAGATGAACCAGCCCTCGCACATCAGCCAGGCCCAGGTCAAACCACAGAGGAATTGGCAAGATGAGCAAGAGTGCTGCTTCCACAGTGAGCCTGACAACCTGCACCAGGGTGATGGAGACAGACACTGAGGATACTCAAAATGTACTAAAGCAGAAATCCTGAAGCTGCGGAGAGCTCAACACTAAAGTAGACTTAAAACACCTACTATGAAACGAGGGAATTTTGTGGAAGACGGAATTGAAAGATTGTTAAAGCCACAGGGTAGGAGGGAATAGCCAGGGGCCTTGCCCTTCTTCCCCCCACAATGATTGATTGTGCTCCCCATGGTGATTACCAGCAATCCCACTGAGGCGTGGAAAGGGGGTGAGGAAGAGGTAAATGGTGGTACCAGTGCATGATGCATCCATACAAAGTTTAATAATAGTGATAAAGAACTAGGTCACTAGCATTTGAAGGTTACAGCTTGACCCTGGTTCTTGTCACTCTGCCTGCTTCCTGGTCTGCAGCCTCCATCCCATGCTTCCACCACCATAATCTGTGCTGTCCGATGTCTTCCCAAACATAATGGACCGAAATCCTCTGAAAATGTGGGCCAAAATACAGAACTCCTCATTAAGGTGTTTGTATCAGGCACTGTGGTCACAGTGATGTAAAAGTAGCTGATACTTCTGAGTTCATGTTAATGAGGCAATTTTTGGGCATGTCCATATAAAAGCCCAAGTGATTATAAAATTTGAACTTTTGATCCAACCCACTAAAATCTGGGAAAGAGTTCTGGGCTGGGAAGATGGCTTACTGAGGAAGACTGCTGGATACAAGCATGAGGGCCCGAGACCACCTGAGTTTGGTTCCTCAGGATCCATGTAAATAGCTGTGCATGGCTCCTGTGGGGAGCAGAGACTGGACCTAGCTTTCAGAACACACAAGTTTATAGGGATACCTGAATCAAACCACCATGACAACTTAGTTTTCAATTACAATCTACCAACTTGCAGGTCACTGAAAAATCAAGCTGCAGCTGAGCTGGAAGCCTCCTCCCTGCTGACTAGCTATCAGAAAGCTACAAAGGCCAAACTCATGCCTTCTGCACCACTCAGGGCCTTTATGTGTCCATTGATGATGATCACAATTGCTCTAAGAAAATCTTCCTCAATAATTCTGCCATTAAACTAATAGGAAAAACCTATAGGCAATTCAACTCTACTCTCTTAGTGGGTCTTTAAGGAAAATTAAGTGGTCCTGATCTGAACTGAGAAAGACCTATGACTTAGCTGTTTTAGCTCAGCCACTGTTTCAAATGCTTACTAAAATTCTCTAAGGAGTTGGCTATTGAAGTCATAGACTCTCAAATCCAGGTTACTCAGTTCATAAGCCTCCAGCTAAAATGGTTATCTTCCTAACACATTTCTTAAACTACTTTAGTTTTTCTAAGATGTTTGTTATTAGTGGCCTATAGGTCAAATTCTTAATCATAGTAGACATAATTGTATATTTGCATATAACACTATAAGGTCATCATTAAAAATAACAGATCAGGGGTTGGGGATATGATTTAGCGGTTCAGACACTTGCCTGCAAAGCCTAATGACCTGGGTTCAATTCCCTGGTACCCATGTAAGCCAGATGCAAAAAGTGCCATATACATTTGCAGTTTGTTTGAAGTAGCAAGAGACCCCGGTTGTGCCCTTTCTCTCTCTCTTTCAGTCTCTCTCTCTCTCTCTCAGTCTCTCTTTCTGCTTGCAACCAACTAACCTAGTAAGTAAATTTTTAAAAATGACAGGGCTGGGGGCTGGAGAGATGGCTCAGAGGTTAAGGCACTTGCCTCCAGTGCCTAAGGCCCCGAGTTCAATTCCCCAGGACCCATTTAAGCCAGACCCACTAGGTGTTGGCCCTGGTTCTCTCTCTCTCTCCCTCTCCCTCTCTCTCTATCTCTGTATCTCTGCTTGAAAATGAATAAATAAAATAATTTTTAAAAATGACAGGGCTGGAGAGATGGCTCAGAGGTTAAAGGTGCTTTCTTGTAAAGCCTAACAACCTGGATTTGATTTCTCAGTACCCATGTAAAGCCAGATGAAATAAAATATATTTTTAAAAGATTGATTATTGATGTTTCTTAATCATGATCAAAAGGGGAAACATTTGAAATCCAGAAGAAAGTCATGAAGAAAGAAAAGCAACATTTAAAGAAAACTTCAGCCATGCATGGTGGCAGAGGTAGAGACAGGTTGATCAGGAGTTCGAGCTTATCCTTGGCTACATGGTGAGTTAGAGGCCAGTCTGGGTTATATGACACCCTGACTCAAACAAACAAATAAAAATAAATAAACAAATAAGAAAAACAAAGAGCACTTCAAAATAAATGGGAAGGTTATAGGAGGACTAGAAACTGCACATGTAACAGGCAGCTGTCTGAGAAAATGAACTCTCAAATTGGGCCTGGAAATGTGACTAACATCTTTTTGTTATTATTTGTTTTCTTGTGATCACGGGGATTAAATCCATGCCTTGAACATCATGGTCAAGTTCCACTGTGTTGCATCCCCAGTTCCTCACCTTGTAATGAGTGCTGTGCCAGCAATTATCCAAGTAACAAGCGAGCTTGTCAATCATGCATGCTCTTGAGATGTGGCCTAGCAGTAAGATGACTTTTCTGTATCAATCATCCTCTTCATGAAACTTCTAGAATTCCTCTTGCCCCAGGTTCTCCTCTCCTGTTAACCTCTGTACCTTCCTAGCTTCTTTGAGAACCCATTCAGAGCTATTTGAGCACTTCAAAATTATAAACGTTCCAAATAAAGTTCATTATTTTACACTTTCTGAATTTGAGTTGATCAGCATTTACCCTGTACACTTCATTATCTGACTCTTTAAATGAACCTTAAGATATAATACCATCCATGTTAAATCAGCAGAAAAAAAGTGAAGTGTTTCCACGAGTTTTGTGAGCTATCCTAGCAAACTGTTAAACCTGAGGGGGGGGGTCTGTGGAAACCCCATCAGGTCAGTGCAGAGGTCCAGCCTGAGCTTTACAATCAGTTTCTAAGTGGGGATGGAACACTGACCTGTGGGAAGTGGCACTATCTCTAGGGAGATAGCATCAAGACTGAGCTCCTATTGGTGGTCTCTGGAGAACAGCCTTGGAGTCTTTGGGAAAACTCTGAATCTGGTCACAGAAGTGTTCAGTGTACAAAAAGGTTCTTGTCTTTACCAAAAAGTTGAAGTGGCAGGCTTCCCTGGCATGAAGTATTTTGAGGGCATCTGGTATGTCTCTCAACTAATTCTGGCCCTGTCCTAAAGAACTCAATACTGTTCCTTTACAGTGTTTCTTTTCTGTGTTGAATGATTGAATGTAGCATGCATTGTGGACCATGTTAAAATAAATAACTAAATGAATGAATAAACACACACACATATATGTACATATACAAACACACACATATGTGTGTGTTATTTTTTTAGATAGGTTTCCTTATAGCATACAGACTGGTTTCAAACTCCATGTAAGTGTAGGATTATAGCCTGGAATGCTCTTGAACTTCTGATCTTCCTGCTCTACCTCCTGAGGACTAGTATTATAGGCACACACCTTTACACACACACACACACACACACACACACACACACACACACACACACATTTTCAAGAGTGAGAGAAAGAGTTTGGGCATCCCAGGGCCTGTTGCTACTGCAAACAAATTCCAGAGACATAAGCCCACCATGTGGTGCATCTGGGTTTATGTGAGTACAGGGGAATTGAACCTAGGTCACCAAGCTTTGCAAGCAAATGTCTTTAATGGCTGAGCCATCTTCTCAGCCCTTACACCTGAATTTATGTGGTGCTAGGAATAGAATCCAGAGATTTTACATTTTAGGCAAGTACTCCACCAACTGAGCTACACATCTCTGGCCCCTAATTCTCAGAACACCGATGTCCAAAAGAGATTTGTTTTTGATGCCAGATGCCTTCATGTGTTAGGCAAGTGCTCTATGACTGCACTCTGGTTTGAAGTTATACTGAGCATGCTTGATGTTACATTCCCAGTTTTAAACATTCTTACAATCGCATGTCAATTGCTGAATCTAGATCTCATGTAGAATTTGCTATCATGATATATGGTAGTCAATTATCATAGGAGTGCAAACATTGACAGGTAAGTTCAGGCCCAGGATGTTACTGTTGCCCACACCAGCAATCATGAATATTCAAGTTGACTCTGAAATTAACCACACCAAGCCTGACACCTTTCTCTCACAGTTTATGTTTTTTCATTTTTATCACTGAAATCACAAGTTGCATGCATTGGAAATGGTCCCCTCGCTGAATAGTGAAAAGGTCAGAAGTAGACTGTCCCAGAAGAAATGAGCAATGTTTCTCTCACCAGGCCTCATGTCTGCAGTGTTGGGACTCAGCGTTCCCTCCTCAAAGGGGATGTCCATTCCTACATCCTCTGACAGGAGTCTGAAACAAAAGCAAAATCTTTGAAATTAAAAACAAGAGAATATAGGATAAAAAGTACAACTCATCTGAAATAAACCAAATATTGTACCAGTCCATTTTTAAGTGGCCCTAAACTAGAAAACAGAGTTTCTGCAGTTAAAATGAATGAGAACCATAAACACCAGTTTCAGGGCACCACACACACTGGTTTCACTTCATATGCAGTAATCACCTCCCCTCCCAGCTCACACATGTAAACACATACCCACTGAGATTCCAGAAATAGGAACGGCCAACCGCCAAAGCACTGCAGGGGACATTAAGTATATAGGACACTAAACATGCATTTTTTTCCAACAAGAGGTAATGCATACTGTGGCATAAAGACTAACTTGAGTTCGTATCTGTCTCTTCCCCTGTATAAATTTGGGTTTATTACCATAGCTGCCAAGGGCAGAGGGCAGTTTATTTTTAAGTGTGTAAAATAGGTATACACCACCTACCTCATGCAGTTGTTGAAAGATTGTTAGGAAAGTAAAATGCCTTATGATCCTAAGAAAACATGGTATTTCCTTTGGATATTTAAAGATTCACATAGAACTACAGTGATAGTGAACGAAATTGACAAATCCATTTATCCAATTGATAAATCTTCTAGGAAGCTGACCACTAGAGATCATGATTTCTGATCACTTTTTTTTTTTTTAAAGTAGGGTCTCATTCTAGCCAAAGCTGACCTGGAACTCAACTGTAGCCCAGGCTGGCCTTGAACTCATGGTGATCCTCTTACCTCAGGCTTTCTGAGTGCTGGGATTAAAGGAGTACACCACCATGCCTGGCCCTCTTCACTTATTTTTATTCCCTGACCCTTGTTCAGTAACTGCTCATGAATCATGCTACACTATTTTCTTCTCATTGGTGTCCATGTCATTTTAACCCTCTATGGAGACTCCTCACGATATAGGTACGAATCCAGGTTTAAGCAGACTGACTCTGTATTGAAGTTCTAAGTATAGCACCTCCCTCTCTCCGTCTCTGAATGAGATTTTTCCAAGTCAGTGTGAGTCAATGAAACATTTGGAGTTTGATCCACTTCTCTGGGATCCACATCAAATTTTTGAATGTCAGTAAAGCGGTATGATGATAAACTCTACGCCTCTCATGATACTGCACTTGCTTTGGTCATTGGACATACTGTGCTAAGTGGGAGTTATCCACATTATTCAGCAGTAGACATGGGCAGGTGGACGAAGAGAAAGCCAGTACTAGGTCCCAGTTTTGAAAGTCTTGAGCCTCAGAGAGCCTGGTCCTCCAAGCTGCTAGAGCTGCTTGTTTTGTTTGTTTTTACATGACTCTGTGACTTCTGAAGTCATTTTCATCCTTGACATCAACTCTCTATACCTATTAAAGAGCCAAATGCTTCCAAGAGCATCTAGATTCAAAACATAGATTTGGGCTGGAGAGATGGTTCAGCGATTAAGGTACTTGCCTACAAAAGCTAATGACCCGAGTTCAATTCCTCAGTGCCCAAGTATAGCCACATGCACAAGGTGACACAAGGATCTGGAATTTGTTTGTTTGCACCAGCTAGAGGCCCCAGTATGCCCATTCTCTCTCTCTTTCTCTCTCTCTGCTTACAAATATGTTAAAAAATTCAATTATCCCATACTATGTGTCACATGGTAGGTTATTTTATCTTTTCTGCCAGTTTTCTCACCAATAAGAAGAGAATATGCAGTGCCTCCCATAAGCAATGGCAGACATCCACACCATCTATTATCACTGTGGCTTTTTATTTCTTCCACTGTGATTGCGTTCTAAAGCTTCATGTGGACGGGAACCACATCTGTCTTGCTCATTACTATATCTCTAGTACCCAGGGAAAGCAAATACTCAACAAATATCACTGGATGAAATTTACTGAATTATTGGACACAAAGCACCTTAAATGTTTTTAAAAGAGCTAATCTTAAAAAAAAA